>JAUZNK010004130.1:0-44149 GCA_035046665.1 Euphysa ruthae | reverse complement strand
GCTATACACACACAGATTATTTTAATCAAACAAGTGATGTTTAACTGGCTTTATTTTCTCTTTGGAAGTTACCTGCACCCTGGAAAATAGCTAGAATCCATGTCATTATATATTTAAGATGACAATATGAAAATTCTGTAGCATGCTAAATTTATTTGAAATAAAATTTAAAATAACTTGTGCAAACCAAGACGGGAAAGTGCTATGTGATTTATACTATATTGAACATGACGCAGCACATCAACTTTGACTGATTCAAAAATATACTGGAAACCAGTTTTTTCATATTAGGTGAAACTGTAAAAAACAACAAACTCTTTCATATAATGTTTATTCTAAGTCATATGAAAATTTAAAACTATTAGATTTTTTGAACAATTCTAGCCGATCTTTTTTGTCCAACAAGCTTTTTTTGGAAGCTTCTATTATTTTGTGAAAACGGTAAAACAAATGGTGTTTTGATGTTTCTGCTGTAAGGATTTGTGACACAGATGATCCCACTTTTTATTATGAAAAATATAACTAAAGATGTAAATAACATTTCTAATTAATGATGTCAATCAAATATTTCCCTTATTAATTCATCTTCACTTATTAATTACAATAACTAATATAACAAAAATAAATGACTTCATTATCAGTGCTATAAGGAAAACAGAGAGATTATAAAATCTTATTCTTATTATGTACATGAAATATGAAAAGGTAATTATAAGCTATTAAATCAGAATAAATTTATCTTAAATTCTAGAAATAAAATTTGAAGATATTTCTAAACATTACCCAAATTTCAGCATAAGAAAATTGTTTACAATAAGTAACACCCTCTAAAATAACACCCTGAAAATTGTTTACGATAACTAACACCCTCTAAAATAACACCCTGAAAATTGTTTACAATAACTAACACCCTGAAAATTGTTTACGATAAATAACACCCTCTTAAACAACACCCTGAAAATTGTTTACAATAACTAACACCCTCTAAAATAACACCCTGAAAATTGTTTACGATAACTAACACCCTCTAAAATAAACATTTTAGAAAAATTAAATTTAAATAGCAATTTTTAAGTCAAAAAAACATGTTTTTTTGACATGTTTTGGGCCCAAGACCAAATGGAAATCATAAACAACACTTTTAAACATTAAACAAAATTTTAACAGAATTAGAAAATCACTCTTGAAAAATATTTTAAAATGCCACTTTTCGACCAAATTTGAAGTTTTGCGGCCAGAGCAAAGAGATAAGAATTCTTGGCAAGTGATCAAATGAGATAAAAGATATTCTTTTTAAATCATGAAAGATGAATATGGGGCAAAAGATAAATAACTTTTTTACTTCTGTGTAAAGATAAAACGATGAAGAAGACTATATCTACTCTTTTATAAGTTTATGAGTTTATAAAATATAACAAAAGTTAAGCGTACAAAAAATTGTTAGTTCAATTGGTAATCAATGTGAAGATCTATGAAACAGCACAGTAGAAATAAAAACCTGATTGAAAATCTGAAAGAAATGTATATTCTAGTTGAGTGACTTATGAATTAGAGATTTATGTACAACAGATTTAAGGATTATGCTAATATTAGAAAAAGGCAAATAACCATGAAGAAAAATCAGCCAACAAGTGATGCCGGTGGCATTCAATAATTATGAAAAGAATAGGGGTGTTTTTCCTCTGAAATGGAAGGCCGTATTTCCTCGTGGCACCTCCCAGGAGCTAGCGAGGCTTTACGCTCCAAATTAGTGTGGCTTTACAGTCAGGAATTAGGAGGCCGTAGGCCCTCGTGGTGCCTCCCATAGACTAGCATGGCATTATACTCCGGAGTGGGGGAGGCCTTACCAACCTTGTGGCGCCTTCCACGCAGTCTTTTTGTCAAATCTGGGCGTATGGGGCTTGGACTAGGGTTATTTATCCTAGGAGGCCCCATAGGACCACAATGCGCCTCCCATTTGATGATTTGTGAGTTCTCTCTGGCACCTACACACACTGTCCACAGCTCCGATACCCTCATTAATTTCATTTAGAGATGGATGTCAACGTATATTAAAAAGTTTTAAATCTTTACAGTAGCTAGTTAATATCGGTAGATAATGTGTTAATATGGGCAAGTGGTTTAATACGCTGGTTTAGGACAACAGTCACTTTGGTGGTATGAATTCGAATTTCCCCACCATCCAACTTATTTTTTTTTTATTTCAAATTACACCTACAAATCAAAAAAAAAATTTTGATGCACCATAATCATTCAAAAAGTCCATAATTGAAAATCAATAATCGAAAATCAAACACAATCAATCAATCAATACAATCTACAAATTAAAAAAAAAAAAAACTTGATGCATCACAAGCGGTCTAAAAGTTCATAACTGAAAATCTATAATCGAATTTTAAAGTTAAAAAACGAGAAATGTTTCAATTAATCGTGGGTAATATATAATGTGGTAATATGGTAATTTAATTGCACCAAAAGTAAGCCTGAGTATTAGAGTTTAAGAAAATACATGGGAAAATGCTCAACTCTGAATTGTCTGCGCACTAGAGCGCTCCATCATAGGGGTATTTGAGAATTGATACAGAAATATGCTAAAAACGATTTTTACATTTGTTCAATTTTAGTCTTATTCGCTACTTTAGTTCACTTTATCATGCTAGACCAGTCCTAATATAAAAGAACTGGCATGTTTTAAAAAATGGTAACTAATACCTGAATGTTAAGTAAATTAATTATATTATGGACCAACGATATTTTTGTGTTCATTGTATATAGTTTAAAAATAAACATATTGTAAACAACTGCAATGTCTTCATAAAATTATAAATTCGATTTGAGTCGAATTGATCGAAAAAAAAAACACTTTGCTTTTGTAATTTTAAGATTATTGATTAAGTCCTTAGCTTATGGACTTTTTAATGATTGTTGTGCATTTGTGTTAATGAGTGTTATGTACATTATGTTTAAATCAGTTACTTATTTATACCAATTTCTTTAAACGATTTGGTTTACATTAATTCAAATTTGGTATATAGCTTTTTGTACATTGTATGTGCTTTATAATTTTATATATACTGTTAATCACCTTATATTTTTGTTGTTTTAGAAAAGTATGAAATGACACTGACTTGTATTGTTCACTATAGTAATGGAAACTCTTATTCTAAGGTCAAAGAACTATCACCATCAAATAAACAGAGAATTCGGCAAGCAAAAGACCTCAAGGAATCCTTGGGAGGAACACATTTACATTCAGAACGCTGCCGAACCATACCTGATGAGTTTGTAGAATGTGTCCTTGTAGTGCACTTGAAATCATGTGAACAAAAGTATGTTTCAATCTTATTTGACATTATGAAAATTCTTGTTAATAACTGTGCCTTTCATAGGCACATTAATTATATAGCCAACATTTGTTCTGTCCTTTAATAGATGGCACCTGCCTGCCACCACTTCCCATGTGTTCCAAGTGAAAAAAGTTATATCGATGGGCGTATTACATACTGTATATAATCAAAATCAAAAGCTTGCATAAAATAAAAATTCAAAAATACAGTAACATCTCTCAATGTGGGAAGTAAGGCTCCAGAAATTTCGATTGATGCATCTATACCCACTTTTGAAGAATCATTTAAAGAAAAAACAGGATGCGTTATAAAAGCAGCTGAATATGACCGTGCAGACATTCGGTCATGTGCTGTGCATTTGCAAGAACTGTGCTGACCACCTCAACTCAAGGAACTTCTCTGTAACGAACGTTCTCCTCCATCAACCGTCATCCTTTTCCAAAATAATATATTACAGAAATCCGATAAGACAAAAATATCAGAAAGTGTTAAACGTATTGTAAATTGTTATTCTTCTGATCTCATCTCTTCTGTAATTAAAGTTATCAATATAGTTATCACTGCTAAGCAGTTTTTATTAGCGCTTGGTCTGCAAAATATTACAGTAAAAAGAAAAATAGTTGAAATCGATTAGGACATTGTCTTTACTACATTACAGCTTGTAAAGTTGAAACAAGTACAAGTACTAAAATCACAACGACTTGCTCATAACGCATTTGCGTTACCTTTAGTAGCAAGCAGTGGAAATAAATGCGTATTAACAGTCAATAATTTCCAGGTAAAAGTTAAAACAAACTGGTTCAAGTTTAATTAATATGACGCACCTAGTAGCATTCCAGGAGAAAGACGAACATACAACTTCTCGGATTAATAACCCTGTCGATAACGTTACAAACGAGCACAAGCAGATGGTCATAAAGATGTTCCTATGGTTATATCTACGAGTGGAAAATAGTTTTGACCAAGCATTAACTAATTTTTTTGGATGCTTCCTTAAACATCGTTGCAAATGACAATTTTTCAAAGTTGATTTTAACTTATCCCAATAAACTCAAAAGTAAATGAATTTGACACAAAATTAACTTCTATTGATTACTTAAAAGTGTTGAGTGAACAAGTAAACATGTATTACGTAAACATTTCGCTAAATGTGGGTGCAGCAGTTAATGCATATAAAACAGTATGGCATTATTCTAGGAAATATGAGAGTGTTGTTATCCACCTTGATAATTTCCACTTTATGAAAGAAAACTTTCAGGCAAATGGTTAAATTACAGTGCCTACATAGTGAAACAGTCACGATTGGCTTATTTCCAAACAAGACTACCTTTAAACTGGAAAGAATTTGTTCCATAAGTTTTAGAAAATGTGGTAGGAAGATTTAATGTATAATTACTTCTAAGGTTGTAAGGAACTTGTTTCAATGGGAAAATATCTTGAACTAGTTTAGGATTTGTATGATGAATAGACTTATATATTACAGTCATCAGTAACTGCAAATATCTAGTGTGCATAATAAACCTGTTAACAATTCGTCAAGATCTAAATTAAAGTTATTATATATTGTTCTTAGTGCCCTCTTTTGAAGACTGTTTACATGATTCATTTCCGTTTTGGAACAAAACATCAAGATCAGAGAGCAGAATGAAAAAAAAAAACTTATAATTGCAAACAGTTTCTGGTTTTTCTTTTTACAAATACCAATAATGTGACAGGAAAAGGACAGTTTTGTATCAATTATTACAACTAAAAGTTTTACCGAGCTTTTGGCAACAGTATTTCTATAACAGATAAACAAAGATAAATCTATACTATTTGTTTTTACCCCAAGGAACATCAGTTGGAATTTCAATCCAAAGGGTTTGAGACAAGGTAGTTTATAGAAAACCAACTGCATACACAGGGTAATTCAGATCTAAGTTTACAGATAACTGAATCAACAATCATGTATCATGTTTTTATCATTGGCAAAATTGCATATTTCAGTTTCTTTGAGGAAAAGAAAAAAATTATTTATAAAAGTATTTTATAGAATAGGACCTAAAATTGAGCCTTGATGAACTCCAGAATTTTCCTCAAGCCACTTACTAAATACACTCTCTGTTTACATACTTTCAGATAGCTCTTCATAGTAAGTAAACTACTCTTTGAGAAACCATAGGCCTCGAACTTGATTAGCAGCAGGTCATGTTGGATACAGTCAAAAGCCTGAGAAGGACCAATACAAGAAATTTACCAATCATCCTCTGGTTCATCAAATGAATTTGCTACTTTGGCAAAAAATTTAATAATGCATTTTACGTAGAAAAACCTTTGGGAAAATCTCAAAGTCTATTTGAAAATCAATATTTAATAAAGTTGTTTATCTGTTCAAAAACAACTCTTTCAAAGAACTTCAAAATTGTAGGCAAGATATTAATTGGACGATAGTTTATTTTATTTGAAATATCCCCTTTTTTAAACACATGTAAAACTAAAACCCATTTCAACTCAGGGCACTTGTTGTTGTTAAACACCGTGTTGAAGCAATCCCCTAGACAACTACAGTCCAGTTTAAGAGTTTAAGCAATGAAATTGGTATATTATCACTTCGTTTTTTTTTAATTTCCTAATGACATTAAAAACTATCTCTGGTTCAACATGTTTAAGATTAAATAAATAGTTATAACGATGAACTTCTTTTATTTTTAAAATACTAAGATGGTTAATATATTCCCGGAATAGGCTACTTCCAACATTATTATAGAGTAAGGTAGATTTCCAATAAGATATTATTAGTTTGCTTCAAATTGCTTCTATAATAAACGTTATATATTTCAGTTATATCTTGCTCATTAGTAACAAATAAGCCATTATTAGAATGAAAATGTTTTTCAAAGTGTAGTATACCAGTATACTACACTTTTTTGAAAGATATGGTTTACATGCTTTCCAGAAAAGTTTTTTATCTGAGCTGATGTCTATTGTAGAAAAAAACTTTTTTTTTGTTTAACAATGTTGCAAACAAAGTTTCTTTGTTTTCTGAAAAAGATGAAATCTGCTTTAAAGCAGTTTTTAAGACGCGAACGTTTCTAGATTTCTTTACGAATTGTTTTAAAAATTGGTTTATAATTACCACAAACAAACTTTTCTTTAAGAGGAGCATGATTACATAAAGCATATAATAAACTAGACTGAAAAGAATAATAATCATAAGAGTTAGAAAGAAGCTTAAGACAACTATAAACAGCAAGAATAAATAAATCGTTATTAAAAAATCTTTTTAGGAGGAATCATATAAAAGAAAGATTTAAACATTGTATAAATTATTAAATGAAAATCACTTAGACAAGTTTCAAAGGCATTGGAAAACTGGAAACTTTTGGGACAATACTGAAACTATGACAGACATTTGGGTATAATTGGGTTCAATACTGAAATTATCACATTAGGGCACAATTGATAGCAATACTGAAATGATAATATTCAAGAGTAAATGATATAAAGAACTAAATAATTGAGAATTTTTTTTGCTAGCAAACAGAAAGTCGGGTGAATTCATAGCAATAAAGTGTTTTCTTGTTATCTTGTTTTACATACCACATAGAAATGACTTCAAAACAACTTATAAAAAGTAAAGGCAAGAGAAATAACATATGTACTATAGTGTCATATTATCACAAAATATTTAAAAAAGAAATCTCAAGCTAATATCGAGAAACTGACAAACATGATCTTGGGACCTAAAGTTATTATAATTTCATATATTATAATATATAATAATTTTATAATATATATTAAAATAATAAAATATTCAGGCTTGATACAAAAAAAATTTACAAGTAGTAGTATTAAATACTAAAATGAAGATGAGACATGAATAAAAAACAGTTTAAAAAGAAAAACTACCTGGAATTCCAGTATAAAATGGCGCACTGTGTAATGCAGGCTGAGCACCACTAACTGATTTTTTGAATGATTCCTCAAAATTACTTATTTTCCAAATGAATTCACCCGTCTAGAAATAAAATAAAAATACCAGCACTTGAAACAATACCTGTATATTAATATAGAGCAGATAAATGCTCTTAAGAGACAGAAATTGCAAAGTTATAAATATAATGTACCAAAAAAATTAGTTTCAAAATGCTGAAAATATCCACGTTGTTATTTTTAAATCTTATATAATATTTCATACAATATTTTTCAATCAAAATGACGCTTTATTTGATTCTTTCATGCCAATTTTACACAAAGTTAAAAAAAAAAAAAATGAACGGTTACTGAGAACATAAGACAAATTAGAGATCACTGCCTAAAACAAGACTAGAACTTTTAAAACAATGCTTGGAGTAAAAAGAAGCATGAAAACACTGTCACAGTTTCACAATATATCTATAAATGGCCTAACATAACAAGTAAAGTCCCTTAATCACAAAAAAATTTTCATTCAATAAACTAGGGCAGCAAATTTGCCAAATAGCAATATCTGCTTAAAATTTGTTTCGTGAAATGCCAAATGAATTACTTTGCCCACATTAACATATTTAAATAGCTCAAATAATTAACAAATTTCCTCAAAAAAAACTAAAATTTATTTAAAAATAGGAGATATCAACAGAGAGAAGAAGATATTATGAGCAGAGAGAAATTATAAGAAGATAAAAGAAATTATTAAAGAAAGTATAGAAATATATCATAAGTTACAATATTTATTTAACGCTTGGCAGGCAACCTGTTCATGTTTTCATGAAAACTAAAAATGAAAAACCAGTCCTTATATAGGTCAGTAGAAGGCTCAAAACTCAAACTGTAATGATTAGTCAAAATTAATTCAATAATGTAGAGGACGTTTAGTAGGGTAAAAATGTAGAAAAAAGAAATATACCTAATAACTTGTGTTCTTGACTGTACCTAATAACTCGTGTTCTTGACTGTACCTAATAACTCGTGTTCTTGACTGTAGAGGGCAAAGCAATTTTTTTCAAATGACAGAAATCAGATTTCGGGGAGCCTGTATAAGATGATAGACTCATTTTCACATTTCAAATCTATCATCAAGAGCAAAACAACTTATTTAGCCAAAAATCATAGAATCCATTTATTCCAAAATGAATCTAAAAACATTAATCGCATCTTTACATCTTTTCATAAATTTGGTTATCTGACGTAAAAAAAATTTTCTCCAACAGTTCAAATAATCAAGTATATTTGTTATTTTGCAAATATACTTGGTTATTTTCCTCGACTGTGTAATAATCATAATAATTTTAACAAACTACAACTTCAGATATTTCATTCCTACTACTATTGTATATCAACGCTATTTCATATCTACTACTATCATATATCAACGCTAGAAATTCATTTATTATTTGTCTGAAGAAAAGAACAGGTTATTTTCTTAATACCTTGTTAAAAAAATATAATAACTCTTGGTCCAATAATTTACTTTTTAAATAACATGTGAATTAAATTAAGAAATCAAATATATTAAAAAAAAAAAAAAAAAAAAATGTAAAAGCAAATAATAACCTTCCACGTCCTGGCACTGATTTCATTTATTCTTTCTGAATGTTCTTGGACTGCTTTATTCAAGCTCATGATGCTGCTGTCAAATTCTGCTTTAGCCTTAACAAAGTTGTTTTGATACATGTCTGCAGCTGCTTTTAGTTCTAACACACTATCCTCAAGATATTGGAATTGTGAAATCTATAAATAAATACTTCTACTTATACATTTATTTAATAAAATTTGCATACACATTAAAATTTTTTTTTCTGTTTTGGAATCTGGTATAAACCATTTTAACATATTTGCTAAATAATTCCGAAAAATATTTACTGAATAACGTATAGCAAGCAAGAAAGACAGAACGTTGGGCAACCAGCCTGAAAAAAAGTTTTTGATTCTAATATCAGGAGGAGATATTAAGATTAACATCAATCATGAATACTCACCAAATATTTCTGAAGATGTTATTACAATGGGCCTTTGGGTAAAGGCTTATTTTTAAAGAAATACATACAAAACAACTACATTTACAAACAATTTAAAGTTATATCATCTGTTTTAAATCATATCCATATAACTAGTTCAAAATATCAAAATTTGCCAAAACGATTAAAAAAGAAATAACAGGTGTTTTACTAAATTGTATTTTTGAAACTCCTCCAATTAAGTGTATTCATTGTAATTTAGCCACCTATGTATACTAACCTGTTGCAAAACTAATCGTAATTAGATAAAATACGCCTGTCTACTTTGTGTACATTATTTGTGATGATAAGCAGCTAATCAATTGAAAAAAAATCTTAATATACAAAATTTTAAATGTTATCCCAATCTTCACATAAATTAACACATGTAACTAAAATTCACCTCTCCGAGAAATCTAGAGTCACCAGGAGACCATGAAAGAGGTGCATCATCTATGAACTGCTTCTTTGATTTTTCTCTTTCTAATTTATCTAAAACTTTCTGTTGGTTTAAAAACCTTTCTTCGAGGTCCTTCAATGCAGAGAATAAGAGTTCTTGATGATTAGTTGAACGAATATGTTCTTGTAATGCCAAGTCCAGCCCCTATTAAGCAATAAAGTTAATATTTCACAACACACACTCACACACAAATCCGGAAACCATCTACAATCACAAAAAGATCTGAAAATCCTGGGAACTTCCGGAATACTTTCAACCTTGTTAACTTTACTTAACTTTATTAAGTTTACTTAAACTTACTTAACTTTACTTTACTTGAATAAATAGGGCATAAATTTTGTGTTTAATAAATAACCTTTTCTAAGTGAAATTATATTAGTTTTAGACAACTTTAGCTGAACAATACTTAGAGTTTTGGTTTCTTCAACTAATTTTATTTCATTTCCCTGTATGACTATATCATGAAATTGCAGCCATATAACCCAAGTTTGGATGGAAATTGCATATTTAAGCTTAGTATAGCTTTGTAATATGGATTTCTACATGAAAATATTTATAATTTTTATCAAGATTTCAAAATTTTTCTAAAAATTTACACTATAAAAATTAAAACTTTGGCTTTTTCACCAAATTTCTTAGAAAAAATTAAACTCCCTCCATTATATAACACCGCATTTCCTCAATAAACCATATGTACTCTTTGCCTTGTTCATCACAAATCTTAGTTTTCATTTGGAAGTAAGCATAAAATATTAAAATTTAATGGAAAGATTTTTATTTTAGAAGTATTGAGGAAAAAATGATATGCCTTTAAAAAAATATTTGTAACAAATGTCTAGCCTTATTGCTATGAATTCCTTTGGTGTATTTTTTATATATTTAAACATAAATATATGACTATAGTTCTTCCGTCTGAATACACATCACTAATTTGACTATTGCATTAAAAATTTGACTGACTTAAAGAGCCACTTCACAGCACAAAGGCAGACATTCTTCTAGTTAATTAGCATGAATTAATACCATTCCAATCACCAGTGATAACAGGTATTTAGAACTGCATCCTTTCAAAGTAAAAAGAGCATGAGAATATTATTCATCTAAGAGAATAGTGCATCACTCAACATTAAACTCAAAAACCACATGAAATATAAAACTAACTGTAAACATGCACCCAAAATCATAATAAGTACATTTTTTCATAGCACGAGGACATTTGGATTCCATATGGTCATTCAACTATAAGAAAAAATAAATTCATAAGTTTCTTAAAAATAATATTTTCACTGCAAGTGAAACTTATTTTAGGTATTACTTATATTAATGGAGATACATTGAAGGGGATGCCAATTAGTGCAAAATTTATAGGCATAAAATACCGGAGCTTTTTTAAATAAAAATTTAATAAGCCAGGATAAGTAATAATCTATAACTATTCATAAAATTAATTATTCATACGTCAGAGAAACAAGGCACTAAAATTACATCTTAATTCCAGAAAATAAAATATCACTGCTACTACAAATAAATTTTTTATAGATAAATGGGTTAAATAACAGTTCTTTTAAAGGAATCAGACTAAGACAAAACATGGCGTTTTGAACTATGTTTTAGGCAAAATTATTTACAGAGCTTACAGATTATTTACAGATGGCAATACTGACGGCTGTTATTCTAAAGTTGCACTAGACTATCAAATGTTGTCAATACTATGATAACGTGAAGATTATGGCCGAATGTTTTAACAGCTTTTACGATCTCTAAAAAGCATGAATATTATGGACTGGTGTCTTAAAATATCATTGCTAGATTTATTCAGGGCTATTATGATAAATAGGAGAAATGAAGATGATGGTCAAACACTCCCAAGGCATTCCAATTTTCAAGAAGTATGAGAACCATTCATAACTGCTATCTTACAAAATCAAAGAATTATTACCAGAGGTCCTCAAAACTAATGTTACTTTTAGAAGACATGATGGTTTGACTTTCTCCAGGCTATTGAAAAATATAGAAGATATGAGTTCATGTTCAGACACTCACATATCTTTTGTTATACCTAAGAGGTAAACCAACCATGTATATCCAATCATGTATAGAGGTTCTCAAGTCTATTTTCATTATTGAATGAAATTCCATCATGACTAGAAGTTTTATGTTTTTATGATAATTTGAAGACACAAGCGCAACTCTCAGACATTTTAGTGACCAAGAGGAAACATTGACAATGACCAGGCATTTCAGTAGCTATTGTGATCTTTTAGAAAAAAGGGGATCATGACCAGGTATTCTTAAGCCTATCATGATCTCTAGGATACATGAGGAACATGATCAAACATTCCTTAAGCTAATAATCATTAAGAAACATAAAGATAATGATGAAACGTTTTTTGGCACATATGTTCTTTAGGAGACAGGGAAACAAAGGTCAGATGCTCTAAAGACTATTGAGATCCTAAAAAGACATGCTGACCATGTACCTATTTTTTTTTTCAAAGCTGTTTTTATCCCTCGAAGGTATAAAGATCATGACCAGATATTCTTTAGACTATTGTAAGACTTAGGAGACATGAGGATCTATTGCGATCTCTAGAAGACATGAGCATCATGGCCAAACGTTTTTAATGATGTTATAATAATTAAGAGACACAAGCATCACTGTCAGATATTAGGTCATGGCAAAACATTCAAATAATTTTGCAATCTATAGCAAATAAAGGATTATGATCAGATGCCCTCAAAGATATAGTGAGTCGAAAAGACATGAGTATTATGGTTAGAGGATCACAGCTTTTGGAAGCTCTAGGAAACAGAAGGATGACGAATAGCTAAGGCAACTGGCATCTAGAAGGCAAAAGATCATGGTTCTCAAGACTATGGTGAACTCTGAGAATTACAAGATTCATGACAAGACATGACATGACAAGGCTATTTTGATCTTTAGCACACATGAAGATCATGACCAAACAGTTTTAAAGTAAGTGCTTTAAATAATAAACTATTGTGATCAAACTCTAAAATTTTGTAATCTTGATATTTTAAATTTACAATCTGAGAAAAAGTTTAATTAACTAATATCTAAATAGCTCTTAAAATATTTGGGTATTGTGTAAATTTTTCAAATTGGTCAAAATGCCTACATCGGATCAAAAATAATTTATTTCAGATACATATAAGTTTGAGTAGAATTAAAGCATAAAAATTAAATTTATACCAAACAAAATTCTTAAAATTCTCTTAACTAAGTGTTTAAAACTAGACAAAGAAACTTTAAAACTGAAAACAAAATATTGAAATGAAAAAACTCACATAAAAAAATACATGGCGCTCAAATATGTTTAAGCAGACAGACAAAAAATACAGAGTTTTCTTATTCTAAAGCATTGAAAGTATATTTATAGCGAGAAATTATTATGTCCTAGTCATTCATTCATTCAACCCAACAAAAAAAAGCTTTGTTAGATTTATTTATAAGAAAAAAAATATTAAAGTTACTTTTTCTCGAGTAATATCAGCTGCTCCAAAACCATTGAGACATTCTACAGGTATTTTTTTACATTTTTCATAATGATCCTAAAAAATTCAAAATCACAAAATTACCAAGTGAATAGAACTAAGAGACATCATCAAAGCTCTACAGCACCCTTCTTATTAGAGAGAATCTATTTCTGCATAAACAGAAAAAGACGACAGAACTCATTTAAAACATTACACAAATGATAAATAAATAAATAAAAAATTAACTCTTCCTATCTTTTAATAAAATAACATAAAAAAAAAAAACATAAACATATGGAACACAATTTATTTAAACCAGAATATACAAAAATATTTTCTTTGATGCGGGACTTAGTATTTGGTATAAATGAATTTTTTTAAGACCTTTTTACATTAACTAAATCCATTGACGACCGCTTAAATATACACAGCTAAGCAATTAAAAGTAAACTTTCCTCTTGATCATAATTTAATTCTTTAATTTTAGAACCAACAGAGGATATTTGAATGGAAAAATCTTAATGTAATAAAGATTAATATAATAAAAGTAACATAATTTATTATATTCTAACATCATTCCATTTATGAAAAACAAATCTGCTAACCGATAATTCGCAAAAAAACTTTGAGTTTTAGTTTCATAGCTGTTATAGTTTTAAAGTACTCTAATTTGAAAAAAAAAAAAAAAAAAAATTAATCTTTTTCAAAAAAAAAAAAAAAAAACTTACTCTTTTGCAAAAATAACAATACATATTTTTTCTGTATATATTTATAAAACTATGTATATGATACATATTTTTTCTGTCAAACCATAGCCTGGCCAGTAATCAATAATCCATTAAAATTTAGATATAATTCTTAGAATAATGACAAAATATTTGGCTCTCACCCATAGATGTCCTTTAAATTTTGTCACTGCTCTATTCTATTGTTGCTGTTTTTTTCATCGCCAATCCTTAGATTTAAAATTACTATCCATTTGTTGAAGATATGAAAAGTAGCGAAAATATTGACAAGGCTCTCATAATTCACCCATCTTCTAATATCTAATATCTTTGGGGACATCAGCACCCATCCAACTGACTGGCTACCTTTCTACAGAACAATTAGCATTTCTGGTATCGATGTCTACTTCTTCACCATATCTTAACCATTAACTCAACTAGTCGATTCTCCAACTCATTTTCCTGATCGTGACAATCACAAACCTTGTCTACTTGATACATTCCTTCCATCGTTCCACCTAAGACTGACACAAATTTGACATATCTCAACATAAGCAAAATAGTTGTAAATGTTATATCAATTCATTGACAATATTGATTCAATAAAATGCTATCTTGATCCTTCTAAAGCTACTGGCCCTGATAAAACTCATGTAGTAAATCCAAGGCAATTGCACTTGTCATCTCTGAGACATTTAACAAAGTGTAGCATGTTGGATTTCTCAATCAGATGAAGTCATATAGTATCTCTAGTGAAATCTTGAATGTCATTATTTCTTCTTTTGTCCAGTAGAGAAATCATTGTAGTCCTCGGTGGTAACTCTTTGAACTATTACTGTGTCCCTCAAGACGTCCATAATTATATGTTTGCTTGGCATAACCCGACTTTATGTATGCAGTATAGGTCATTCTGCAATTTTTTTTTTTTTGTGTAATATAGCCTTTAAAAAAAATATATTTTTTATTTTTAACTATTATCATAAACACTCAAAATAAACATGTTATTATGTACAAATGTGCGTTCTTAATCTGCAGATTTTTTTATATTTGTGGTTATCTTTTGTCGTAACCTTGGATATGCGTTTGGTATGAGTAATTATAAAGTTAAATTTATATTTCAAAGAAAATGGTTTAGGATGTTAAAGAAATTATTTAGTAGACTTAAATACATATTGCATCTGCTTTATTATATTTAAAATTTATGTTTGGTTGCCTTTTAACCTATATTGAATCAAAAATTCCGACAAAAAAAAAAAAAAACAAAACTTGGACACTTTTAAGATGAATCTTGAAGAAACAAGGTGGGATGATGTCCTAAAATACAAAAACTCTGACTCTGCTTTTTCATCCTTTTCTGAGAAAATCCAAAGCATCTTTAATAAAACAAGTTCTTCATCCGAAACAACTTTCAAAGAAAATGAAATAAAAAACCCTAAGATAACAAATGGAATAAAAAAAAAATCTTCAAAATAAAAACAAAAGCTTTATAACTATTTCCTGAAAACCCGATCGTCCAACGATCAGAAAAACTACTGAGATCATAAAAATTTTCCAAAAAATTCTTAATATATCGAAAACAATATATATTTCAAAACTATCAAACAAACACAATTCGGATTCTAAGAAAACATAGCAAATAAACAAGGAAATAACAGGCCATAAAAAAGTTCTTAATGATTCTTTTCTAATTTCAATAATACATAATGTATCATCCTTGTTTTCATCCTAAATTAATCTTTAAAAGAAGGAATCTTTCCTTATCTCTTAAAAACTGCAAATACAATTCCTATCTTTAAAAAGAGTGACCCGGCTTTGCTTTCCAACTACCGGCCTATTTCTTTACTTCTAATCTTATCAAAAACATTTTAAGCGCATCATGCACAACAGACTCTACACATACAATACTTCAAATAACCTTCTTTATAATAAACAGTTTGGCTTTCAAAAAATTGTTCTACACAGCTTTCTATCCTCGAATTTGTTGATAAATATCCAAATCTTTCGAAGATAAAAAATTTTTTACTGGGTGTATTTATTGACCTCTCTAAAGCGTTCGAGACAGTTGATCATAATATCCTGTTATAAAAATTAGATTATTATGGAATAAAAGGGAAATATTAAATCCAGAAAGCAATTTTTCTTCCTTAGAGAAAGCAATCCCAAAAATCTAGTTCAAGTACAGTTCAAAGCCAAAAAACTTCCTTTAAATACTGACAAAACTAAACTCACACTAATCCACATGTTGACCCAATCTTATAACCTACCTCAAAAAATCCCAAATCTATCAATGAATAACAAAACCACATTAAAACCCTTGAATCTAAACTTGTGTGTGTTATTGGTGTTCTCTATAAATAAAGACTCTATCTTAATATCTTAACATCAGTCTCGTAAGCTTTTCTATTTCAGTTTTATTCACAGTCAATTTTCTTATGCTAATATTGCATGGGGGCAACTCACAAAACCAAAATTGCTGCCATCTTTGGGCAGTAACCTCTGCTGTATGTCATCTTCTTGAACAAATTCAAATGCATATACTCAACTTCGTTGGTCCTGATCTTGGTTCGAATCTTCAACCCCTTGCCCATCGCAAAAACTTCTCATTCTCGACGTTCTAAAACTATTTTTATAGTCACTGTTGTGATGATTAAAATAACTAATATCATCATTTAAGACTTTCTCAAGGACCCCAATGCTTTCATCTGCTACTTTAATGGTACAGATCCCTAACTTTTACAAACATTTTTATTCAACAAATTCCTTCTCTAGTACTGCTCGCATGTGGAACTCTCGACCTTCTAATTACTTTCCCTCGGATTATGATTTCATATCTTTCAAAGTTATATCTATTAATATCTTCCTCAGTTTGTGTAAGATCTCATTTATTTTTATCTCTTGTTTTATCCTTCTTGGCTAGTAGTGGCTTTTAGCCTTGCAAAAAGTGACAGATTAAAATATATCTATATAAATATATGTCAAAAAACAGAGGAGGATATAAATTAATAAGTTTTGTTCTGATTAAAGTAAACTATAAAGAAACCTGAAGTCACACCTGGTTATAATCAATTACTAAAAAAGTTAATTTCCTCACCTCTAGCCCTTTATAAACAACTTTTAGATCACAATGAATACAAGCAATGACTCTCTTGGGACATGAGACTGCACAATGCTCATCCATAAGATTTCTTGCAACCTTTTTCCCACACAAATAGTTACATGGAATTTCAGCATAATTACAGTTTTCCAAATGTGTCTAATAACAATAAAAAATTGTGTGAAAAATGAGTATTAAGGAATTTAAATAAATAGCGGTCGTGCCCAAGTCAACTGTTGATTTGAATAGTTATTAAGTTCATTATGCTTACACTAAGAGATGTTAAAACAACTTTTTGCCAATATACCCTTTTTTTATGAGTAATTTTATTATTAAAGTTGTGTTTTTATTTTATTAGAGGCTGCAATCAAAATTTAGTACTCTTTGCACTGTAGAATGATTAATCCTACATATAACTGGAAGAGGCTCCAAGTGCCCGATATTTGTTTGTTGACACCAGTTAAATTGAAATATTAACTATCAAAATGGAAATGTGCCATGGAATCATGATTTTCTTCTTGTAATTTTATTTTGTAAATACAAAGATATAAAACTAATAAGGAATATTACAGACACTTGAATTCCTAAAGTAAAATAACATTTCACTTATTTGTAATAACTAACGTGTTAAAAATGAAAGGAGAGAAATCCTGTAAAATGAAAGAGCATGTCATATTTTTCTCTTTCAGATAAAGAGTAGCACATTTACATATAGCTGCTTAAATACGAAATAGTATTCAAAGAATATCCGTAAAAATGTGAAAAAGGAAACTGAAATTAAAGTTAATTTCACAAAACACCAGTTTTGGTAAGAACAACTCTAGTAGATTTTTGAGGAAAATTTTCATGGATGATTCAATAACAATACTTTCATTTTTGTACTCATTTCACTGGCCACAAATACTTTCTATGCCAAACTCACAATACATTTTTTTCTCATGACACATTAATAACATATATAGCACATTAATAGCTCCGATAACTGCTATAGTTGATACTGAACTGATCTACAAAAATTTTATTGTGGGGTTAACCATAAATCACAATATGAGAAAAATAAATGATCTGGGCTAAAAGATATTTTTCCATTGACATGCCTAGTCATTAATCTCATTTAAATCTATTTGGTTGATAAAGTAAGATTTCATTTTGTGTAAAAGCTATCATTTTAGACTATAAAATGCCTTGGAAATAACAAGAAATAAACCCCGGTTTCAATGAGATATGGCAATAAATTGTGAAATACGAAAATAAAAATGGTGTTTTTAAAGCAACCAGTTTTCCTGATAAATCTAGAAAAGATATTGTGAATAAGCCTCGGGAAATTCTTTGAAAGAGAAAAAATTTGAATTTTTCATGAATTTTTTTCTAAACTTAATAACTTTTATTTATGCAAGTTAGGGCGAGGATTTAATTCAACTTGTTCACATTCACCTAAAAAAAAAAAAAAAAAAAAAAAAAAAATTTAAACTACTGCTAACAAATAAATTATAACCAAGCAATGAGGAATATGAATGACCAAGCAATGAGGAATATGAATGACCAAGCAATGAGGAATATGAATGACCAAATTCAGGTACTTATCCCATAGCTGAGCCACTATCCAAAACACAACCCACATTGATAATTTTGAAAATTTGAAATAGAATTTTTGCAACTGGACAGCTCAGTTGGTTTTTATCTGATTCAAAACGTAAGGTCCTGGGTTCAAATTCAGCTATTGCCCACTCAATGCCTGAGTAGTATTTTAGTGCAGTAGTATTTTAAGTTGGAGTTTTAAGTTTTGGAGTTTTTCTTCTTTAGCTTCCTGTTCATTAGTGGCTTCTTGGAAGGAAGCGATTCAATTAAAAAAAAAAAAATGTTAAAAAAAATCATTATTTTTTTTTTTTTTTATTCTAGTTTTTAGAAATGATATTATCTGCTCAAATATAACAACAAACTGAAGAAGAACTAAAAAGCGACATTTTTTAGAAAATCCAAAACGTTTAGGTAATTTTTTTCTTTTCAAAACAAACAAGTTTTTTTTATCAAAAATGGCATTGAAAAAAGAGGCATTAATTGTAATATAGATATTTACCTTTTATCACATGTCATTTTTTGAAAAAACTAACATTTTTTGGTTTAACGAGTTTAATAAAATTAAGGGATTATTAAATTTTTTCAAGGGAGAAAGCATTATTAAGAGCTAAATATCTAACATAAAAGATTTTTCAAAATACCAACAAGATTATACCACCCACAACTTCGGCATATCTAATGGTATGAATAATAAACCAACCAGAAAAATTTCAATAACACAGAAAAACCTATTCTAAATTCTATTTTTCTACAGTTATGAGAAGATTGCTTGGTATTTTTCTATTACAAAAGAGAGATATGAAGCTTCTTTATCTTTAACCAAACTTAGGAATACAAGCATTTTTTATAAGATTTGCCCAGTTTTAAGGAAAAATACATAGATAAAAATGTAATTTTCTTAAATAAACCAAAATTCATAAAATGATTGTTCATGAAAAAAAAATCAAACATTCTCAAAAATTCTAGCAAAATCCCTGCATGAAAAATACAAACTTTACCTTTAATGAGCTTAGACTGCCAAGCCATTCACACCCTGATACTTTGTTATGACATCTCACTGTTAATGCCATTATGGCACGTTTTGCAAAGTTATCAGGATAAATCTACAAAAATAACTAGAATATAATGGGCATATTGGGGTATCTAAAGTGCACTTCAAAAGAAAAAAAAAAACTTCATAATTTATTGACAGGATTCAAGCTTATTAAAAATAACAGAAATAAGCCAATTTAACTGATATTGCTTTGAGCAGTGCTAAACCTGTCATGGCAAGACCAACCAACCAAGGAGAGATTGTATGGTTTGCAAAACACTACTGCAGCAGCAAGAAAAGCTAGTCAGTGACCTCTTACTAAATAATTTCATTAGTCATCAAAATAAAACTTATATTGACCAGCTGTCATAGATTGAAGATGTCAACAGAAAGATCTGTGGCAATGGAACGCTTGATGAGAAAGAATGAAGTTGATATGGAAAAGATGCCTGTTAAGGTAGGGTGATCAATATTAAAATTTCTAAGGTGAGCCCAAGTTGATTTGATTACTTCCCTCTGCCCACATGTGGACTGTGGGAAGTAATATATAACAATATGCATCAAATATGCACCAAGCATTATATGAAAAAAATCCAATAAAAGGGACTGTTCAACACAAGGAGACAAATTAAACATCGCAGAATTAAATTCATGATATGAATTTAAATTTTACACAAAAAGCAACATCTGAAAAATTGAGGAATCAGAAAAAAAATAAACAAACTACAGTATACCTCTCTATAATATTTCCTGTCCTTGCAAGTAAGCAAGCTACTTGTGCATTTGATAGATCAAAATATAATAAAATAATAATATAATTGCCAATAAACTACAATAGAGTTATTAAGTCATCAAATTCTCAATATTTCAATGTTAACTAATCTGTAATAACAAAATTTTATAGCAGCGCCTAAAGTCAACGCAATGGCTGATACCAAAACTTGATTTTTTTTTCTTCTTTTTGTTATTATAAAATCATATTCTTCAAGTTGAAACATCGGTAAAACCAAAGGAATGCATTTTGGAAATATTCATTTTAAAAATTAAAAAAAAATAAGTAAATAAACAAATAAAACTAAAAAAAAAAAAAATAAATATACATTCTGTAAATTTGTTTTAATTTTTTTTTTGCTGCAAAATATGCAACTGCTTGAAAATAAATAAGACCTATAAGATCTCTAAAGTCCCAAATAAGATTATTTTAAGGAATTCATGGTTGACAAAGCTAATATAATAAAGTCAAGAAACAACTTTTTATAAAATTTATTTTTCGTATGGTACCAAAAATGTCATTATGCACAATGATAAACATTCAGAAAAGAAATAGTATCCGACTTCATGAAAATTGTAGAAAAAAGCAAATTAATAGTAAAAAAAAACAAAAACTCATTATTATTTTCAAGTCACAGGCAATCTATTATAGAAATCTATAAAAAAATCAAAACATCAAAATCATACGTTATTCCTTTATAATGAATAAATAAATACATAATTCCATTCAAACACATCGTTCAATGTGTGACTAAATGGAATTATAATTATAACAAAAAGAAATTCATCAAAAAACAACGACGGGGTTGTAAATGAAAATGCTAATAAAAAAAAAATAAGTCAAAGTGAATAAGACCTTGAATAGCTCAAAAACTTTTAGCTTTATTTATTCCACTAAATCCTAACATCAGATGGGTTAAATAAGTTAAAGTGATTATCATTTATTTAACTCATTGGTACCATCTTTACAATCATTTAGATCAAAAGAATTACTAGAAGCTTAATTATAACCTTCCATAACCATGTATTTTTTTTTCTTTTTTTGATTTTTTGACCACCAAATATTCACAAAAAAGAAAAAGTAAACAAACTAGGACATAGCCTAGCTTTATCAAATTTCAAGGGGAACACGACAAAACAATTCTTGACTGGATACGTCATGCCAAAAATGTGTTTTTAAAGAAATGATTCAACCCTTGTCAAAAACCTATGATCATCGATATTGATCTTGATAGATGAAAGTTCAATACCATTGATTATAAGTATCAGAGCTCGAAGGGTTAAAGGTTCGATTAATTTTTTAAAAAAGTGTTACAAAATTACCAAAACAAACTTTTAAGATCATAGGTAGTAATCAGAAGATTTCTTAAGGAAAATCAAAACATTTTAAATCTGGAACACATATTTGAATTTTAGGTCCAAGAACCTAATAAAATTTAAAAATGGTAGACAGAGATAAAAAATCTCACTTTTTTTCTTCAAATGTGTAATTAAACAAGCCATTTACATACAGTTGTTGATAATCAAATCATTCCATAGCAGAGACCCAAAAAAAAATCATCGCCCTGTATGTCTAACATTTTAAACAAAATCCATATATTATAAATAAAAAACTACATTTGAATGTTTTCTTTTTTAATGTTGCAAATAGTAACTAGAGCAAATAAAATATTTATTCCATTGAAATGTTTCTATGAATTATATATTGAATTCTATCAATAGTATTAAGAAAAAATTAAAAAAATATATATATTTTTTTTTAAATCAACTTAAAATTAACTCCCTTAAACTTTTTTTCAATTCAGGAACTCATATCTTTTAAGTTAAATGGTATTGCCCCACTTTCCCTATTACTGGCATAAAGATTGCGGCAACAAAAATCTATAACTATTAGGAAAATTTTCAAGCCTCGATATACCAATTGTAATGTCTGCCTTTGCAGTGCTCTATCCTTAAAGGAATCCGAGGTCAAAAATGATATCAAGTTAAATAAAAAGCTTATAGAAATATAAGATTTGACGTGATAATCCTTCTTTACCTTCTAAAACTAATAACGAAATATCAGCTGTTTTGTTTTCAATTATGTAGCTCGAAATGTCTATCCTTTTGACGCGCTTTTTTCAAATCTCAAACATTAGATACCA
This sequence comes from Euphysa ruthae, assembly GCA_035046665.1. NCBI lineage: Eukaryota > Metazoa > Cnidaria > Hydrozoa > Anthoathecata > Corymorphidae > Euphysa > Euphysa ruthae. Next base: position 21,542 of record JAUZNK010004130.1, on the reverse strand, counting down.
ATCTCCCGGAAGCTTTGACGTCACAACTGAGCTTACGTTTAAGCTTTCGCCTTACATTTACTTGTAACGTTACTTTTTGTGGTAATAAATTGCAATATAAAAAGTAAAAAAATTACATTATTTGATCAAAGCCACTTGGTTTATTATGGTTAAAATATCAACACATATATAATATAATAAAACCAGGTTATTTGATTTGAAAGAGAAAACAGAAAGATATAAAGGAAAAAATTTGTAACTTTTGTTGTTACAAAGAAAACAAACTTTCAAGAAAATATTTCGCGGAACTATTTTTTTTTAAACGATGTCTTCAGTATCATTATACCAATTCGAACCGGAACGTCAACTGATTTAGAGAATGTTGAAGAAAGTTCGCAAGAAATTATTTCAAGAAATTAATCGCAATCGCTAAGTAGTCATCTACAAACAAATCGGCTAGATTTAGATGTAGACGATTGGTGTAGTAAATGCGACAGCCGTTCTATGATGCCCGTCAATAGAGAATGTTTATGTTGTCATGAAATAGCTCAAGTCAAAGCAAAAATACCTAGTAACTCGTTTCCAGTGAAAAGAAGTAAATAAGTTAATATTGATATCAATTTAAGAAACTAAATAGAGTTGTCATAAGAACAGACCAAGTCAATTTTTCGTTTTGCTTTGCCGAACCCTAGTTTGGTGGAGATTGATTTTTTTTTCTTTTTTATAAAAAAAATACATTGTTTTTTTTTTGAGGTTTGAAGAAACAATTAGTTTTTAAATGTAGTTTGTTTCATGTTTTAAGTCCTCCCCCAGTTTTTTTCATAAGAATTTGACGTATTAAAGATTGAACTTCAAGATCATAGATATTCATTTGTTTAATTGTATGCTTTAGCTAAATCACCTTTAGTTGAAGGCCTCTGTTATATAATGCCTTTTAAATATTTTTCCCTCCTTTGCAGAGAAAAATACTATATTCACAGCGAGTTTTTTAATGCAACTTCCTAAATTTTTTTTTTATAATATACATGGATCTATTTTATAAAGAAATTTTGGTCTCACCTAAAGTAAAATTTTTTATACTACTAGTGTTGTAGAAACCACCCTTAAGATGAATGCAAGAACAAAAGAAATTAAAAACATACTCACTGACAGTAAACGTGTATGTAATACAAAAAATAATGCGAATATGGGATGACTAAGAAACATTTATTTTGGAACATTTTTATTCCTTTCACATAATAAAATATCGCGCTATATTTTTACAATAAGAATTTTTCAACACCATCTATTTCTGAAAATCGTGCTATGTTACATTAATGTTCATTTCATCGAATAAAAACAGCTATCCAAGCTTTTCGTGTTTCTTCATGTTTTTCACTCGGTGACTTGAAATAAAAAACAACTTTATTGTTTCGACTTTGGTCATTACAACCATATGCACAACAATAAGGCATCCTATTTAAATATAGAATAAATAAAGAATTTTAACTACAGTCTGGATAACAAATCAATTATTGCTACGATATTAATGTTCTTTCTGTTGATTGCCGAAGCTTCAAGCTCAGTCGTGACGTCACAACTGCGTAGAGTCTGGGCTTTAACAACAAACTTTTGACTTGAATGTGAATACAGCAGTGACATGTGATAGTGGAATTATGTTGTTAAGAATTGTACTTTAAGATATTATTTGTTGCTTTTTATGTAGTTTAAGTACTTATAATTCTCTTATAGTATTTTTAGTGTGTTTAGTGGTGATTTTTATTATAAACATTATGTGACCTCGGGATCCCTTTAAGTCCAAGCACATTTTATAACTTTTTTCAGAATGCTTTATTTTAATGAAGTACTTTAACCACAAAAAATAATGACTTTCAATGACTTTTGAATAAAATCTATATATTTAAACAAGAATATCAGTTATTCTGAAAATGAAAAAATGTAACATTCGGAAAAAAATCATACCAATCTAAAATTGTTGCAATTTTACATTTAAGGTGAGACAAATATTTAAGTAGAAGAAAAGAAAGATAGGAAAGAAGAAACGCTGCGAAAAGATTGGTGGAGAAATACTTGGCTTAGGCAGTATTTAAACAGAGAAAATGATAAATATTGCGCCATCATTCGGGAAAAAAAGATGATATGTTAAAATAAATTTTTTGCAGGGTCAACATATAACTGTTAGATTGAAATGCTTTTCTTTGACAAGTTTTCATCTGTTTAAGGACCTATAGAGTGTTCAAAATGGTTGACATGCTGAAGTATTGTGAAATAATATTTTACATAACAAAAAATAAACTTTAAGCAAAATCAGTACATCTGATTTTTCTTGGGAAAAAACTAAAAATGTCATTTTTTGTGAAATTTTACATTTGAGGCCTGGGAACAAAATATAGCTAATTGAGTACAAATATTTCCTCAGCCAAAAATTTGATTTTGTGCAAAGTGAAAATGACCATACTTGACATGTTTTTAATTCTAAAATGACCATTATGAGCAAAGCACCAAGAAAAACAATTTTTTTTTCAAAAATCTCTAGTTTTCAATGTTCTTAACCATTATGGCTTCATATAAAATTTAAAAAAATTTTGCCGAGGGTTTAAATTATAAAGAAAATTGCAATTTCATGTTAATGACAAAAATTGGAAGATTATTACTGACTCAAAACGAAACAAACCTGTGTAAGTGATGAAATGATATCACTGCATTCTTTAATCTTGAAATCTTTTTCTTGGTTTTCATTTTTCAATCGAACAGCTTCTATTTCTTCATCAACCTAATAAAAAATTTGTATCTAATTAAAATTAAAAATTAAAACTGTATCTAATGTTTAAATATTGCAGACTAATAATATAGGAAAAATTGAGAAAATAAATTTTTTCTTTCTTCTAAAAAAATTACATTGTTTTCCGAATCATAATCCGGGGAAAAATGAAAAGTTTAATTGTCTTATCAACTATTTCATCTTTGTGATCCATTAAATATTACTTGATTCCATAATTATAATAATAAAAATAGAAAAACAAATAATACAATATTTAAATGACCTATATTTGTAAAAGGAAATTGTGCTTACTTACTTATTGATAACTTAGACAAAATTAAAGATTAAGTGATTGCCACAAAGAAATTTATCTCTACCACAACCCCCTTAATTTTATTATTATACAATTGTATACAAATATATCTGTGAATAGCTTTTAGCCATCCCGAGTTTGAAATTGTTAGCAAGTCATTTATTTGTCAGATTTGTAACCACATTGGAAATATCGTGGTATTGTATGAAAGTTAAGAGCTGAAATTCAGTTTATATGTAAATGTTGCTAAGTTAGATTATAGACAATGTAAATTTTCCAGCTCCAGTGATGCATAGAAGCAGATCTTTAGAGAAAGTTGATAACTTTGTTACTTAAATTTGTTACGTAGATGACATGTCAGGAAATGAAGAAGTTATCAAAAATGTTATTCTTACTTCTTCTGCTGACCATGAAAGTTTTGTCAATTTAGTTAAGGGTTAATTTAGGTTAGTGGTAAGCTCTGTAAAAGTTAATTCAGAAACGTTATGTTGTATGGAAGTGAGATATGGCCAGTGAAGCAGGAAGATTTAGATAAATTAAAGAAACAAATACGAGAATGGTAAGGATGTGTAACAACAGCACGAAAGACAAAAAAATTGTCACTTTATCTAAGAAGTAAACTACATGTTCATAGCATCAAACATGTTATTCAGATCCGAAGGATAAGTTAGTTGAACCACTGGAGAGAATAGAGGAGGATAATTGAATAAGAAAACGTAAAAACAATATAGTTCTGGGAGCAAAGACATGGTAAGAGATAATAAAGACAGATTTGCTCCAAAGGAATTTGAGAATAGATTTAGCATTCTAGATGAGGTTGGAAGATGACAATTAATCCAATTAATATGTCACGTCCAACCTATGCTAGCATGAAAAACAGACCTTAAACTAAGAATAATGGTGACAAAATTTTGCAATAAAATTTTGAAATTATTCTTCTAATTACAGAAAAAAGTTTAAAAAATCTGGTCATCACGTGGAGAATTATTAGGAAAATTTTATACCTGATACATCTGCACCATTTCTTGACAATTTCGTCTGATCTGATCACCTTCCTCTTTTGATTCTTGTATCTTTTTATTCAATCCAGCTACCTGCTTCTTTGTTTCCTTAAAGTAAATAATTAATCAACAAAAAAATAAAATTTTTAAAGACGTAATGCTAACAAAATATATATTCCATATGAGAAACGCCCTCCATTTTTTAAACACTTGTTTAATAACTCACTAAATGACTTCTAAACCTCTATTTAACTGTAAGGCACACAAAAGTTACTTTGCTTATTTGCCTAACATTTTTGTATTGCAGCCAACTTTCATGACAAAACACATTCCTTCACAGCAACCAAATTTCAGGTGGTCATGTTTTTCATCAGAGACATTATCATTTTTCTCTTTAAACAACGACTACCACCAAAAAAAATTTTAAACCCATGTTATTCCAAAAAATCATGCAAAATTCTAAAAAAATTTAAAGTATAATTCTGAACAATAAAAGTAATATCAGGAACATCTTGTTTATGCATGGTAGACTTTAACTATAGATTTTATTATGAAGTAAAACGACATAAACATAATAATAAAATTAACCACATTGGAATTTATTTGGCACATATTGGCATGATCCAATTTTCTTAGAAAGACAAATACACATTTATTATTTTACAAAAGCAAAACTTTATGTCTATCAAGGTTAGCAGATAATCTAATTGATATTCAAGATATTTACATTAACATGTTTATACATTAGCTAAAGATTATTGCACTTTAAATTTCATTGCTATAAATCAGCAGGTTTTATGGAAGGAAAGGAATTGTTTTAGGTTAAGCTAGTATTAATCACCTAAAAATGATATTTATAACATATATAACATGATTTTAAAAGATTTAAATTTACCAATTTGCTTAATTTGAAAACAGAAAATCCACATTTATTTTTAATTAATTAAAAATATTCACTTATCAATTGTTAAACAATTATTACATAGAATTATAATTAGTTTTTAAGAAAGATGTGAAAGATTTCAGTAAGTTTTTCAGGAAACATGTAAGATGTCTTTAAGTTCTCTAGAAAAAACTTATTTAAATGTTTTTATTTACTTATTTTATTTACCATTTTCATTCTGATTGAAAATTCTTAAATAAATTAACATAAATTATCAAATTAAGGTGTTTCATGAAATTATTATTAAACTATGGAAATTATGAAAACATTTAATGTTCTGAAAACTAAACAAATTCATAATTCTAAGATATTTCTAAAAAAACGTCTAAATTTATAATTCAAATACCAATCCTTAAGTAAATGATATTGTCTAAGCAAAGTTGATTCTTTCATGACTTAAAAACTATTATACGTATTTAAAGAAAACGAAATTTAATTACATTAATCTTTGGCTCATTCATAAGTGTGTCAGTTTAAATACCTTGAATATCAACCAAGTTGTCTGCAAACTTTATTTGGCAATAGCCTTTTTTAAGAAAATAGAAATTAACCAATATGATTATGACAACAAAACAATAGGTTGTACAACACGGTGCAACTAATTTGACACTGTCAAGAATTTATCAAAATATTATTTTAAGAAATATTAACCAATACTGAAAATGTTTCTTGAATATAAACCATTATCTGTCGAATGATTGGTTTATATTAATCTAATCAATTAAAAAGCAATAAAACTCCAAAAAAGAATCAAAACTTGTTGTTTCATTAGAAAAAAATTTGGCTGTAATTTGATTGCATATTTTATTTTTAAATCTATAAATAAATTTTTAAATAAGTTTATATTTACCACCAATAAAATTTAAAAAAAAAGGATAAATATTTGTTTAGTAAGAACAATAAAGCTGTGCTTGCTGGAATTAGATATTTTCAAAAAAAATTTATTTTGAAATCCAAAAAGAATGTTTGCAAAATTAAAAAACGTACCAAACACTATAAAGACGTTAAGTCGTTAAGACGTTAAGTCATGACAACATAACAAATGCTAATTTGACTCAAGAAAATGTGATACAACCAAAGTATACCTCTTACCTTTGAGGTTGTGCTTAATTTAAAACTATGAAGTTGTAAATTGCAAAAGAATATTAGCCATTTACCTTGTGGGCTTCAAGTTCAGCCTTAAGTTTATTCTGTGCCCATTTCATCTTCATTTCATGAGCATCGATTTCTTCTTTCTGTTGTTCGATTTTTTTGCTCAACTTTGTAACTTTATTTTCTAGAGCTTCATTTGTGTTAGTAATCTTAGACAGATCTGTATCTTTGTTTTTCAGAAGGATGCGAAACTTTTCAACTTCCTAAAAACAAATCAAATTTATAATACGAAGACATCAGTAAAGATTTTCTTTGCTTTTCATATCATTATCTTTTCACTTCCTATCATCTGCGGTGCAATTTAATAATTCTGTTATTAGATTTGAATTAGTTTACAAAAGATATTTTACAACTGAATACTTTAAGAAAAAAAGAAAATGAATGAATCAAATATCTATTATGCCCGATTAAAAAAAATTTTTTTTTTTTTGAAAAACAGATATAAATTTGCCGAAAGAGATGTTTTTCTAGCTTTGACCAAATTTAATAGATTGTCTGAAAAGACTATGTTACTAAAAGCCTTTTATTTTAACTTTTTATACAAATTTTTACATTTTTGAATAAAAAACCCCTAATTTTTAATTGTTACATTTCATTATATTTTGAAAATCAAGTGAAAAAATGACAAAAAATGTTTTTTTGGTACTTTCATTATCTTATACTTAAATTTTAAATATTAAAAACTAAACAAATATTTTTAAATTACTGCCAATTTATTCATCATTTACAAGAGACAATAATAAGAAAATGTGGTTGTAAAGAACAGAGGTTTACACTCTTTCGCATGTTCCGTTTTGTAAAAATTTATACATATTAACAAAATAATGAGAAAGAAACAAAAAAATCTTGAATTTTAGTAAATTATTTGGAGACAAAAAAAGTTGCAAAAAAACAGCAATATTTCCATTAAAACTCAACAAAAAAAAAATTTTTTTATAACTTTTTATTAATATGAAATCTTGATATTTCCACAACTTTAGATTCCCAACTAAGAAATTAAGATATTAATAGAAATTACTTTTTTCGAAAAGTTCAAATTATTTTTTTAAAGAAAAATATATCCTAACACATGTTACCCTTAGTGCAGCACAAGAAAAATTCTAATGCATAAACTATCGATAAGCCATTTTAGAATAATATATAAAAAAGTTGTTTTGATTTATTGTTCTTTGTTAAATAGAAGTATTTATTGGTCTCTGTTAAATGAAAGCATAAAGTGCTTGTGTTCCTGCTGGATAATTATAAACTATTTTTTTTTTGAAGTTATTGACAAAACAGGATCAAGCACATAATCATCACCATCAATAGAAAAAAAAAATTTTTCATCTCTTTTATTATCTTACTAAAATAAGTCCATAAAGAACCAACTTCATACTTTTAGCAAAATATTTTTCTAGAAAATCTTATTTCCAGGTATGATCAAAATCAATGTCTTCTTGAATGATCAATTGTCTTCATCAGGAAACGAGATGAGAGCAAAGAAGACAGCCACTTTTTGTCAGTTCTTTTGACTAGTCTGACCGATATCAGGGTATTTCTATTACATTGAACAACATTTACAACTCAACATAATAATTTGGCAGATAACTAGAAATAAACTTTGAACCAGACAATTTCATCAGCTATATCAAGGCATGGATTATTCATGCAATTCAATTGGATTCAAAAACTCTCTTATTTCATTATGGAATGGAATAACATTATATATACTTTATTGGAGCATCAAATACTCAAAAAACTGACACAACAAACAAAAAAAAGTACACAGTATTCTATTATAATGATATAAAAGACTAAATAAGAGTGGTAATGCAGCTGTTAGGAGCAAAATGTATAAGTTATGAGTTACTTGATTTTTCCCATTATTCTTCTTATTTTGTATTGTCGTGTTCTTCTGAAGTTCTTCAATAATCACTTCCAATTTTGACATTTTAATAGCGTACTGATCTTCAATAGTAGACAGTTGATCCACTAAACGCTTATTTTCTTTTTCACATTCTTCATACATCTTCATAACCTATTTATTGTATAAGAATAAAAGCTCTAAAAAATCATTTTAAAAAAATTGAAATGATGCCAAAATAATTTGACTTTCTGCATTATATGCCTTTTTTAAAACCTGATGTGTATTTTAAGCAACTTTAACGTTCTACTTCATAATATTCAGGCACCACATGTTTTTTCAGGTTCAAACAACGTTGAAAACTAACCGGCTAAAAATCAGAATGAATAATATTTTCAAACATTGTAAATGGCCAAAAAATGATAGTGATATTCCGTACGGGGTGAAATTTTCTCTCTATAATACTTTAACTTCATACAAAGTTTAAAAAAAGTTAACAAATATTTCTAGATCATTAAAAAAAAATATTTTTAAGCCCAAAAAGAATTTTAACATATATATCAAAAATCATCACTTTTCTATATTTATAACCTAACACCATTGGGCAAAAATTCAAAAATAGCTAATGAGCGATTTACTGAGAGAATGCAACATGGAAGAATGGGTATGATTTTACAGGCTTTGCTGTAAGTCCAATAAAACAAAATGCACAACACAATGGATTTATTATAGTTTCTCTATAATTTTTTTTTCTCAAAAAATACAAAAAAAAGTGATTCTTTTAACATGAGAGTAATTGTCTTTTATTTTTTTTCCATTTCAGAAATGAAAATTCATATTGCTTTTCAAAACACAAGTTGCACACGAAATTTGATAAAAACAAAATTAAGCTTTGGTATTCTCTATCCAGCTTTGCTTTGTATAACAAGTTCATGATCCTACAAACCTTTAGCTAATAAGGATTTAGTTTGAAAATATCCAAAACAAAAGTTAAAATAGTGAGGAACTTTTCTAGAAAAGTGCACGATAGTGTATGAAGAAGTTTCCTAAAGTTAAAAAGCAAATTCAAAAGTCAACTTTGCCAAGTTTGTCAAGCAAGAAGCTTTTGAAAGAGGCTGTTTTCAATAGTGTCAAATTTATAGCAAAAACAAATTGAAATCATTAAAATTTTCAGGGAACATAAACTGGATAAAAATTTGCTCATATAAATGTATTTAATAAACCGAAAGATACAACATCCTCTATTTCTTCAATATACAAATTAATGCATTTTTTTTGCAAATGATTTTATTTTTGAATTTCTTTTCATCTCAATGCATCCATAAGTTTATCAAAACAAAAATCCGGAAACTAAGTCAATCAACTGACTTGGTGCGAAAATTTGCATATGAAATTTCATTTAAAACAAAAACACATTATAATAGAACAACAAGCCTCAACATCCTCTAAGATTTAACGACTAATTAAGAGCAATCACAGACTCAAATAGATTTCTATTTCTATTTTTTAGAGCATCAAGTCTGATTATTTGATTCCACAGGCTAAATAAAATGAATGAAAATGTCATTAATAAGACACAGAGGAAATACCAAAATTTTAAAAAATTACATAAAAGTTTATTTGTTTGCTATGTAAATTTTCAATTTTCACGAAAGTAACACCACTTCAACTATATAAAACTATTCAGGTTGAATGTAGTCGGAGAACTGGCCATCAAAAGGTATATACCAGGGCATTGAAAAGTTTAGATTATCAGTTTAATTGTTCAGAAATCGTTAGTTTCAAAACAACATTATCATATGAATGGAAAGTTACAAATGGAATACCTCTTTATTTCAATGACCTATCTACATGTCTAAAACACTCACAAACATTTATCTATGCAGACGATACTGTGATCTACCTTGCCGTGAAAGACATTTTCTCTATTGAGAGCAGACTGTCAGACATGCAACAAATAGCAAACCGGTGTGAAGAAAATGAACTAGTACTAAATCTTGGACAAGGGAAACAGAATCTATGCTGTTTGGAATGTCAAAAAATCTATACAAACAACCAGAAATCTTAAACATTACATATCGCATCAAAATTAAACAATTTACCACAAAATATAAGGTATCCCGGTATTGAAATAAACCCTGCACTCAGTGAACATACATTTTATTTATTTTATTTATTCTTTCTTCTATAAATTGATTTTTCAATTTCCATCTTTTCATAAACTAATATTCAAATATAATAATTTAGTAATATAACAGGAAAAATAGAAAAACTCGTAGAAGGCCATAAAGACCTCATCATCGAGTACCTAGATATACATTACGGTAATTTTTAGTTATTTAAATTCTATTAAGATTTCCATTCTTCAAAAGTTTCTAGAAGTAATCCAAAACTAAAAAGGATTTTTACATGAGCATTTAAAGTGATTTTAAAAGTAAAAATAGGAGTATCCATGTTTATTTTTTATTACAAGGATATGGATATGACAAGAAACACAAAAGCAAAAATTTCTTTTTAATAATCCAATTTAATAATCTCCATCTTTTTAAGAAATTCAATTGCTACATTACACATTTCAAGCTTAGGTGAATCTTCAAGTATTTATCTTTCTGTCTCTTAGAGTGGGAATTAGAAAACTTTTATCTGTGTTTAGGGATAGTTTATAGTTTATTACAACTATGCATGTCAATAAATGTCTGAAAAAGTATATGGATGCTTGAGATTGTTGAAAAAATTCAGATTTTTGACGTGTTGCAGCGGAAATGTATATACTGACCAATGATTATACCTGTTCTCAAGTACTGTGGTAACCTATATCTAGATCTACCTCCCAGTCTAAATAGAACATCTGAAAGTTTTCCTACCTATGCAATTCGTGTAATCAAGGGTGATAGTAACTACACAGCAAATACAAAATCACCATTAACACAAAACATTCTACTTGTGTCACTTGTTACAAAAAAATGTCTCACTAAAAACACCTGCTCAAACTTTGACGACTATTTCCAACTTCAAAATCAAGAAAAATCAACTCGAAAAAAGGGTTACTCAAGCAAGCTACCAAAATGTCAATTGGAGTTTGCTAAAAAATCATACTAATATATAACAAAGTCCCACTGAACATAAGAAAAAAAAATTTGTATACCAAATTCAAAATGCTATTGAAGAATCATCTTATATACTCACGTTATATAAATATAGTTTTAAAATTTTTATTTATTTTTGGCAATAATTTTTTATATTATACTAACATTTTAAATTTAATTTTTAGATTTCAACAGCACTCACGTTGATAACAGAATTTATTTTTTCTAATGTGATTTTTATCCTGTATAATATATCAAATTTCTGTTTAATAGCAAGATAATTTTGTTCCATTTATTTCCCTTTAAGGGCTCAACAATAATTGGGCCATAGGTAATATTGAATGCTGGAAAGAAACAGCATCCCAATTGTGATCAAGTTTTCCCTCCAGAAAAGTATCAGAGCCCAGATGCAGTTTCAAATAATCTAGTTGTAAACCCTCAATATTTCCTTGAAAGTCTTGCAAGAATCAATATAGATATTTTCGATTCTATTTGCGTCAATGCATTTAACATGTCTTGCTACACCCATTTTCTTCTTAAATTTTTTTCTTCATTCATGTCTTCGATTTTCTGTTTTATCTTCTTTTCTCAACTAATACTGATTTCAAATTGAACTTTTTTTTTTATATAATTTTTCCAATTAGCTGTAATGCTCAAATAAAACAGATTTATAAATTTGCACGTAAATTAAGCTACACAGGTGTTTTAGAAAATGATATAATTCCTTGACACTATCTCCTAAATGCGCGCAATTTATAACCACACTAAGTGTTTTCTTATGGGTCAAAATTGCGCAGGCCTAAACCAAAGCTACGCTTATAATAACATTATTATTGCATCATACGTTTAAAAGTCATCTATTAAACAAACAAAAGGGAGTGTTTTTATTTGAGTATAATTTGTTGTGTACTTAGAAAAGTTCTCCATGAAGGTTGTAAAAGCATTATTGTGTATTTTAGATATCAAACTGATTTATCCAAATTTTAAAAGACTGGGAATAGCTTTTTTGAGCTTTTTATATTGAAATAAGGAATTTATTAGTTGATCAGTCTAATTCTTATACTGACATTCAATAAATATTTTAGAAAGCTTAAAATATTACGTGCGCAATTTTAGCACTTAAAATCTTGATGCGCAAGTTTTACCCTCTGTTACTATATTCTCAAAAATTAGTTATATAAGGCTCATTGAAGGAACCTAGGCGTAAACCCAAACAATAAGGCCCATTGAATTTTGAGGAGTTTTACCTGATCAACTTTGCTACTGCTTTCTTTCTGCAATACCAATATAGCTCTCTTTGCAGCTGCGTCATGAGAAGATAGTTTTTCCACAGCATCATTAGTGGCATTTTTATGTCTCAAAATATCGCTTTCCAATCTTTCGATAGTTTTTTGAAGAGCGTTTATTAACTTATCTTTTTCCATACAGTCAGTTGTTAAGATTTGCAGCTGGTTTTTATCTATAGAATCACTTGGTTTCTCTGTCTCAAAGGAATCATTTGGCACTAAATTGTTTTTTTCAAACAAATCGCTACCTAACTTTAAAGCCTTCTTTTCCCTCTCTAAAGATACATCATTAAAATTTGCAATCAAATTATCTTTTTCGGTAGATTGAATATTTAATGCTAATAACAACTTGTCTTTCTCAACACAATCGTTTTTCAAAAATGATATGAGGTTTTCATTTTCCAAAGAATCAGTTTTTAAAGTAGATATGGCCGCATCTTTTTCCAAACAGTCATTTGTTAAATTTGATATTAATTTGTCTTTTTCCAAACACTCAATTTTAAAATTTGACAAAAGTGACTCTTTTTCAATTGAATCTTTTGATAGTTCAGCTGTCAAAGATCCAATTTGATCATTCAAACTAAAAAAATATCAATATAAAGTAAAATTATAACATTCTCTATGTTCACTCAACTTTAAAAAGATTTGAACAAAATCTGTACTTAATCAAAATGTTGATAAGAACCATACTTGTTCGAAATGTTGATAAGAGCACTGCAAAGAGATCAAAATTTAGTCCTACCATAGCTCTAGTAGCTAATGGCATACACTGAAATAAAGACTATTGAGAGATGAGTCTGGGTGGATAAATAAGAGTAGAGCCCTTTCTTACAATCTCCTGAATAAAAAATTCTAGGATTTGAAACTTGACAGCTAATTAAAGTATTTCCTTATGACATCAAAATTTTGCTTAACAATTTGTGATCACCTATGTTGAATTTTGTGCATTTGAGAGTGACAGAGATTGGAATCAACAAATGCTTCATAAGACACAACCTTTATGGCGGGAAATTTTTGAACAGAAAAATTTCCAGTTATTTATTTTGCATACACAACCATTACAAAATAACTAGCAGAAAAAATTACTTTATTTTTGTCAACTTTTTAACCTAACCATTTTCACTTTTTTTATTTAGTAGAAAAGTTGTTAGGTAAACAACATAAATGATACCAAAAATAAATTTGTTTATTCAAAACAATAATTTGTAAAAATTATAAACTAGAATATTTTCTGCCATGTGGAAATTTTGTAAAATGGAATTAACCCTTTGCCAAAATAGGCAAACTGTAACGAAATAAATCTGTTAGTGAGATGCACTATTGTTCATAAACATAAACAACTAATGAATTAGAACCAAATCTAAAAAATCCATCTCAATTGGGTTGTCAGGCATTTCAACATCAATGCCTGGTAATAAAGCCATTTTTGGTGGAAGTGAAGTATTTATATTTGTTAGCTTCAAGTTACTGAGAGACTGGGTATATCCAATCTCTCATTGACATGAGGACCACCCAAATGCATCTCTCAACAGCATTCGTGATTGGCTCATTCAACAAAAGATATTCTCATGATCTCAACCATTATAGTGACACCGAAAAATTGATAAAATAGGGGTTAGTTAATGTAAAAGTGCTTTGGTGAAACATTTTTTTTTGGAAATTAGATGAATAATTTTGAAAAATAGTGCTTTCCAATGAGGGGTGAACCACTTTTTTTATTAAGCACATGATGATATAAATTAATGATTAAAAAATAGATTTTGAATTATTTCAGACACTCTGGTTGATGTAGAATGGCCGCATGTGGGATGGAGCACTCTTTAATTTGCAAAATCAAAAAAATTATTATGCTAACGTAAATATTAGGGAAGCACATTAATTTTGAAAAATGGTTGAAAAATGACAAAAAAGCAACATTTATATTACTTTTAAAGAACAATATCTCCATTTAAATTGGAGCAGAACAAACTTCATCATCATCTGAAGAAAAAAATGTTTTCATTCTCCTCATTTAAAAAAAAAACTGACTTTGCTTCCTCTCCATCACCAAAAAATTTATTAAGAACATCCTCTTCCCAGTTTTGATAACTTTCATTGTGATCTTGCAAATCAACCCCACCTTAGTTTTCATTTAAATCGCATGAAAATGAAGTAGAAGGAAGTGGCAAATCAATTAAAAAAAATCAATTCTAAATATACGCACTATCAAACTTCTCTGAAACAAAATTTATGAAGAATTAAAAAAAAATTGCTCTCCAGGCTATTAGAAGTCGTTTATCGGTTGCAAATCGGAGTCAAAGTGAAAGTGACAGAATCCTGAAAATTTCCGGTATTGGGATTTTTACACTACACCAAAATCCTGAAAATCAGAATCGGTGTGCAAAGGGTTGGTTAAGTTACGATTCAATCTCCAGAGGAAAACGTTAAAACAGTCAACAAACAGCCTAAACAAAAGATTAAGTTGATAGCACATAAAAAAATAATTTAATATTTTTTATTCTAAAAATTTGTAATTTTTAGTTGAACTATTTGAAATCTTGTATGATATTGCAGACCATTTTAAGGAAAACTTAAATAATTTCATTTTCATAAAATTGTTTTCTCGTAATTAAACTCAAACAAAACTGCTAGGTCTGGATGTTCAAAACGTCACCATTTTTAACTAAAATAAACAGAAAAAAGAAATCTCAACCTTAAACATAACAAAGATGATATATATTACTTACAGGACTTAAGACTGTATTTTAACTTACTTTTCTTGTTAAAGTATTCACATTGGTGAATTCATATATTAACCTAACGCAAAGAATTTGAAAAAATAAATCTGAAAAAAATTCTCATATTTCGCCAAACTTATGATTACCCACCAACTTGCAAAGTTTCCTAAACTTCCTAAAGAGCTGTTTTAGATAAAACTGGAATATTATCAATAACTGTAAACGCCTTTGAGAACTATTCTATATTCCCCAAGGGGAATCTGGTTGCACTTAAAACACATTGTGTAATACTCAATTTTTTGATTGATCAGACATGTGATTATTCTCATTTATGGGAAAGCAGTTTTTTCAGTAGTTCCTACTGTTTCTTAATTTCCTTTCCTTAAGTGATTTTCTGTAAAAGTAATAATTTAATTAATTTAATTAAATAATTTAATTTAATTATTTATAATTTATAATTTATATATATATATTAAATTTAATAGTATAATATAATAATTTATAATTATAAATATAATAATTTAATCTGCTCCAATGCTTCAATACCTTAAATAAAAATGACACTGACATATAGATAATCTAAAAAAACAATTGCTTTCATCAAACTTACAGGTTGATATATTGGTAAAATATAATTATTGTTTATATTATTATTAAAAATTTCATTAGAAATATTATTAAGAATAAGTATCATAACAAAACCCATTTGATAACCTGTTAACCAAAACATGATTGAGAAAAAAACCTCCATAGTATCGCAACAAATCAATAGTACTTTAAATTCAATATAATTTATGCAATTACGATTTAAACAAAAAAGATAATTCAAAATATGATTTGATACACGTGTTTGCATAGCATTATTTTAATGAGAAGACACTGGTTTTAAATTATTGTAAATGATCAATACTGTATGATGAACGCTGTTGAGTAATAGCACTTACTACCACATAAATTTAAGTAAAATCAAAAAAAAAGTAATATTAAATACCTCTTTTTTTCAGCTTCTAAATTTGATATATTCTTCTTTAATTCTGAAGTCTCAGTAGTGAAAAGCTGGAATTTATCACTAACTTCTTTCTCCAAACTGCAATATTTTTGTTTTAGAAATAAAAATTCGTTTAGAATATCTAACATTTCTTCCACACTAACTTCATTATCACTAATGTCTAAACCATTCATCTGTTCATTTGTACTTGTGTTTAAATCTTCATTTTTATCATCCAATTTATTTTCCAGCAAATGATTGTGATCAATTGAGGTGTCACTTTTTTGTGATGCTGTAATCACTGAGCGAATATTCTTTAAGATCTTTTCAATTTTTTCACCATCATATGACATTTTGAGATTTATTTATTTCTAAATTCAAATTAAAAATACACAATCCTGATATCTTCATCAAGACAATTTGATTTGCCTGTTGTATATATCAAATCTTAAATTGACATATTTCCCTTCTTTCGTTATTAAAAACTGTGTTTCCAGGGCGATTGAAAGATCGTGGAGTATCAAACTTACAATCATTAACAACCAGTTCAGAAAACAACCTCGTCAATTTTCTTGAAATTATTTTGAGAATGGAGGAGATTGGCACTAATAAATACCTAAATCAATTCAATCAATAAATCAATAGATTAGCACCACAGCCGTTTCAACCTTTACACAGCGGAAGTGAAGTAAGTTTTCAACTGAAATTTTTCAAAAAGTGGGATTACGTGCGTATCTTCTGTATCATGTTTGTATCTTCTGTTGAATGAACCAATCATAGATGCTGCTGAGAAGATGCGTTTGTGTGGTCTTCAAGTCAATAAGATTGGATAAATCGATTATTGGATATATGCCTGACAAGAATTTTACCTTATCCATAAAAAATCATTTTACACAGATTGTGTGGGAAAAAAATGACAATAAACAAATTATTTAAAACTAAACAATTCAGTATTAAATAAACAAGTACTAAAGGAAAGTGGAATTTTTTATTTATAAAGAAAAAAATTTTCTCACACAACCTTAATTGTTTTAAATAAATTGATGCAGTCCTAGGACAAAACACACCTGAAACGTTTTAAATCTAACCCCTCTTAGATAGCATTCACAATAACTAATCACAGCTTACTTTAATTTGAGTAATATTATGTGAAACAATGGTCATACATACCTCTTAAAATTATCTACCTCTAGTACACATCCAGAGAAACCTTTTTGGTTCGGATATGAAAAACTTGATAAATTTTTTTATCATGTGTATGAAATGAAAATAAAGTAACACTTTTAATGATAATATTTTGCATGTTACTTGGCAAGGAGCTGAAAAGACAAAAAATTTATCTGTGAATTTAGAAACAAGCCCTTTAGTGCCTAGCGGACATATGTCCAAATATTTATTTAATATTTTCCTTAGTTTCTAGTAAATATAATATTTTCAAAACCTCTAATATACCAAGGTGATTTCTAATAACATAACGAATTTAGACAGAAGATAATTACATTGAAGATCATTTTTTTCAATTTTT
Organism: Euphysa ruthae; assembly: GCA_035046665.1. Taxonomy (NCBI): domain Eukaryota; kingdom Metazoa; phylum Cnidaria; class Hydrozoa; order Anthoathecata; family Corymorphidae; genus Euphysa; species Euphysa ruthae. The sequence continues at coordinate 3,948 of JAUZNK010004130.1, read as the reverse complement.
CATCTGTTTTCTTCTCGTCCTGTTTTGGACTTTTGCAACTGTTGAAATTTATAAAATAGCGCACCAATATCATTAGAAATTTTATTTTTCTAAAACAAACATTCCAAAATTATTTAGAATGGTATTTTCTATAACAACTATAAATTTTGAGAAAAATTTTATAAAAAAATGTTATTCTCTAACCAAATTTCACATTTCGGAGCTATAGGGGTTCACGAAATTTTTTAAAAAAATGATTAGCACGCCAAAATAATCTTGATTAACATTTTCTAAAACCATACAAATCATTATATTTTGACTAATTCAATGTGTTTGGCTCAAAGATTCAGAATTTTAAGCAAGTGGAAAATATGGTAATACGGGTTAACCTATTTTTTGTACGCACCTTCATTCTCCTAAGAAATAATTCAGTTTTGTGCATTGACAAATTTTTTACAGAAATCAGCATTTTTGGATGAAAATCAGACAAAATTCAAAAAGTTGGTCATAAAGTTTGAAGAAAACTTTGAAAACTTTGTTCAAAAATAATTGATAGTTGCTTTGGAAGGTATTCAAAATTAATTGCTTGAATAATATTAAGACTGAAAATAGAAGCATTAACATCATCTGCATTTTTCAATGTGATTGAATAGTTCTAAAACCCCCTAAGTGATCCTTGATTATTTAAAATCGCTGAAATTTTTGAAATAGCATATAACAAAGGTACAACAGCTGGAAATATTCAACAAGCTTTAAACCAGTGCTAAAAATTTTTACTATGCTAAAAATAGAACTTAAATTACGTTTTCACTTTTTTTGGCATAGATATTTTTGAGAATTGAATTTAAAATATTTTAACCAGTAATATAAATAAATTATTTTTTTGAAATCAGCGGGCTAAGTCTCAGATAGCAACTTACCTGGTGAAAGACTTGCAGAAAATAATAATAAGTAGGGATAGAAACTGATAATTAAAAAATGAATTAATAAAAAATTGACACAGTTATATCTGCAAAAGATTTTTTGGAAATCAAAATCTAACTTACAAATTCTACATGTCATAAAATACGGCTTAACTTAAAAAAAAAAAAAAGAAAAAAAAAAAGGCAATGTTAAGAATTATAAAAAAATTTTAAATGCTGCTCTCAGTGAATTAATAACCCAGAAAAATTATGACAAGATGGATTTTTACAAATAACCAAATAAATATTGGTCAAAACATGCCTCTATACTTGTTCCACCAACGTTATGAAAAAATTCAAAAAAATTAACATTCTCTACACATATTGCTAAATAAATTTCAAAAAAAAAAAAAAAAAAAAAAAAAAAATAATTGAAATGATTAATGCAAAAAAAGCAACATAAACAAGCTAATGAACACTTGTGAATTCTTAAGCCAAATAATTGTTTTGTTGTTGGACTAAAAAAATGTCATAGGATCAAAAACTTTTTAAAAAACAAAATGTAACCATCAATTTCTTAAATAAGTGTGATAATCCCTGGAAAAAATGATATGTAGAATAAATCTTAAAGTACTAAATGTGACTGGTACCAACGCATGTATAAAATTAACATATAAAATTTCACGTATATTTAGACATGATTAACCTTGGGTGAATTTTCACGATAAAGATTGAAAACCATGACAGTATTTAATATCTTGGAGAAAGTTTTTTAAGTTTATCTTTTATCTTTAGTAAAATTTGACTTCTTAAAAAAAACTTATTAATTTTCCTATGAAACTTCTAGTATATTTCTACAAAAATAAATGTCTTCAATAACCTAATAATAAAATTCAGAAATCCATTAGAAATATAAAACCAAACCATCATGAAATAATAAAATTTAAAAATTTTGGATTTGGTCTGAACTACCTAATTATCTCAAATGGTTACTTTTAATAAATTAAAAGCAGGCAAAAGCAACAGAATTAATTGAAGTATCTCAATTATAAAGCAACATATTTCCTACATATTTTTTCTAGTGTATTTAAATTTCACATCTCAATAAGACAATAAAATGCTATGACAAATTTAATCTAGCCATACAACAAAAGGAAACTTGCCTTAACAACTTATGTTGTCAAATAACAAATCCATGAGCCATAAACTTTGAATAATCTATTTAATCTGTAGATAAAAATTTGCTCTTAAGTAATAAAATTTGTCTAGATTAAGTAGATATAACCTCCAAAGCATTCTGTTTCAATAGATCAGACACTTTTTAATGAAAAGCCAGTGATTTCATAGTAAGGGGAAAGAAGTTGAAAGGGGTATCGACTATCTCAAAAATATCAAAACTATCTCACTACTTTATAGAATATAACATTCAGGACATTGCCTGGATATTTTTCTAAAAAATAATAAACAAAAATCGTATTAAATCTTATAAATTTCGCCCACCTCAACCAAAGGTATTATAAAAAAAAAGTAACTGCCGTACAAGTAAGCTGTGAAACATTACTACAAAAAGATTTTAAAAGTCAGTTTTTTGTCATGGCTTTTTATAATTCTAGCTATGTTTTTTGTGCAGCCGTAGCTTAATTTAACTATGTTACATTTAAAAATCTTATGAAATTTATTTGAGAAAAGAAATTTGTGCAGTAAAAGTGCGGCTGATTGAGAATGTAGGCACACATTCTCAACCAGCAACAATTCTCAACCAAGAATACATTGGGCTATATTGAGACGATAGATTAGGTGTCTTTAGAAACCTGACTGAACCACAAATTGAAACGAAAAAGAAGCAAATTGTAAAAGTTTTAAAAAGTTGTAAAAAATGTGGTTTGTCAATTCGCATTAGCATACAATTGAAATCAGTAGATTTCCTTAACATAACATTTGACCTCAAAACAAACACATACAAACCCTTCAAAAAGCCAAACAATCAAATTAAATGCATAAACAAACAATCCAATCACTCGTTATCTATATTAAAAGAGTTACCCCAATCAATTGCAAAAAGAATATCCTGACACATCATCAAATAGTGAAATTTTAAAGCAAGCCATCCCTAAATATGAAAAAGCAATGAAAGAAAATAGATTTACTGAAAAACTGATATAAATGAAGAAGCAATCAAACGACAGTAAAAAAACATCAAGATAATGAGAATCGTAAGAGGAACATAATTTGATTGAAACCCCTTTTTTCAAGTAATGTTCCGACGGATGTAGGGAAACAATTCCTATAAGTAATTAAAACACTTATCCCAATTTCACATAGTATGCATAAAAATTCAACAGAAATACTATAAAAGTCAGTTACAGTTGCATGAAAAACACCATTATTTCTTCCCAAAATATAAATCTGCTATTCATAATCAACCAACCGAAATATTTATGCAATTGCCGTAATAAAACCAATTGTCCACTAGATAACAAATGCCTCACACAAGACTGCTACAGAAACCACGTGAAAGATTTTAACCATGAAAAATACATAAACAACACAGAACTATTAAAACGTATGTGGCACTTAAAACATTCCAAAACATTTTAAAATCCAATGGGAACTATTAAAAAAAGTTAATGGAAACCCTCACAACGGAATAAGCAATTTAAGTCTATTAGAAAAATTATTAATAATTAAATCAATTAACAATCTGGATCTACTTAAAAAAAGATCTGAATTTATTAGTAAATATGTAGACATGAGAATAGAATGATAATAAAAAACGTGAAAAGGATAGACAGTATGGATTAAATTTTATTAGTTTGTTTAGATTTTTACTTTATTATTATTATTAATTGTTTGGTTGTATGCATTTTCTTTTGTTTTTAGAAAGATAATAACACCTGATGATTACTACAAGCATGGAACTCAGAGTTGTGTAAAAATCTCCAATTTTTTCGATTGTTTCTTTATCGTATGAATTATTATTATTATTATTATATACTCTTTTCATTGAGCACTCTTGATTAATAACAATCAACCAAACACAATAGATATACACACACACATACACATA
>JAUZNK010004129.1:0-10566 GCA_035046665.1 Euphysa ruthae | reverse complement strand
ATCTATACGTACTTAGCCTAGAGTGTATATACTAGCCTGTAACTCTAAAGTTGTTCATTTCGTATTTTGACTTTGCCTTAAATTAAACTATAGGAAATTATCTTTCATTTGCACTCATGATAGTGATCCTAGTTACATATAAAGTGGGAAACCGACAAATTGCAACAATATTGGGCCCACGTGGCGGGTCTTGGAATACTTAAAACGCCCATTTGCGCCTACGAAATTCGCTGTACCAAACAACCCGACCAGTTTGAGCTGGCGTTGCATTACCCAATGAGTTTTGCTCAGAAACTCAAGAGATAACATGGAAATAAATTTCCGCCAGAGGTAAGAGTCGAACTCGTAATCTTTCGCTGCATAGTGAAACGTCATTAGAATGCATATGAATGTGGCTAAATTTGACATTATGCATAACTATTTAATAAAACAGAAGCAGGCACTGTTAGCATGGCATTGGGAATTGGTATTTCCATCAACGAGGCGCTTCTCCGTTGGGAAGGTTGTTGTTGGAAACAATTCATGTGAATAAAGCTCCCACGATTTGGTATAAAATCTTTTGTACTTGCAGATGCGGATTCTGCCTATTTTTGGAAGTCAATTGTTATACAGGCAAAAGGACACATATTTGCAGAAATTACCAATATGTTGCTACAAACGTTGTCATGACACTTGCAGATAACATACACGATTCAGGGATAAGTATCAATACGTGTATGTAGGGTGCTAAGGCAATGCTCTATAGGTCCACTCCTATTTGAACAATTTTTACAATTTTTTTTCAGGCACCTTCAAAAGCAAGTGACTTGATATCTAAAGCTGAAAATTGATGGGAAAAAATTACCATGTAAAATATCTGAGTTACTATGATGGTCAGCATATTTTAATCATCACATCAATGATCTAGCAAAATTTGAAATTTCGTACATTCTGGCACCCTCTGTTTAATCTATGTTGTGATATTTTATACAATCTTTTACCCTCTGTTCCATCTTCTATGTTGTGAGCTATATTTTTTACAATCTATCATCCTCTGTGCCATCTATGTTGCAATATTTGACTCTCATATGAAATGTGTCTGTATCGTCGAAGGTAAAAAAAACAAAACGAGTTATGCAATAAATTTATCACTCTCCAAAATACTGTAATGCACATAACTTCAGAATATCTGCTAAAACTCACAATCGCATCTTAAAAATTCTTAACTTTTTTTATTATTTTACTTTTTGCAAAATGATTCTATCTCTGTGTTAACCCTACTTGTCCAATAGAAAGCTGTTTACAAGAGTTGGTGGTATTGACTCTGCCTAGCAAAACACACTAAATTCACTAAATGCAATAACAAGGAACTCTCAAAAGGTTTAAGAGCCACTTAATTTTTAAAGTGAACTCTTTCAAATTGCCTTATTTTTTATAATTTTGACAAAAAATACAGCTAAAAAAGAAAAGTGAAGAAAAAGTTTTTTTATTATTTTGTTCTAGAAGAGTTATCAACTGTCGAAATTTGAGACTTTTTTTTTTTTTTTTTTCAAAATTGTTGAATATTTTGGTTTATATTGATTTCAGACCTTATCTTTAATTAGAAGAAAGACAAATGAATATACATGGATATTTTTTAATAAAGCTGTTGCTATGTATAAATACTACCAAAAAATACAATAAGACCTATGTGACATATTTGGCCTGTTTAATATCATGTCCTGAAGCCAACTAAAAACGGATTTTTGACAATGTTTGAGCTCAAATAATCGCTTAGGCCTTGTTTTGCACACAGGTATTGCTACACATTCTTTTTGGTTAACACAAATACTCTTCAAAAACACGTAAAAGCTCATGTGACCTACTTGGCCTTGGCTGATATTTTCAGCCAAATATTTAAATAAAAAAATTTGTTTCCTGCAAAATTTCAGAAAGACTAAGGAACGGATCACAAGAAAAGCCTGTTACATGCATGAATTCATAGGACCGCTTACCACTCCTGCTGCGATGACTGCATTTGATACTTTTGCACAAAATACTTGAAAAATTTAACAAAAAAGATGAACAATCCACGTTAGAACAAAGTAAACGTTACCTTATAACTTAATACCAGATAAACTGTACCAATGAAGAATCAGAATTAGCTTCTCATAGTGCAATATTTTCTCTCGCAGATCCTGAAGTAAATGACCTCTGTTCGCAATTTGAAATTTCAGAAAAGGTTTTTACCAAATGTACTGAACTGTGCAACGTTTTACTACAAATGCAAGATATTGCCCAAGAAAATTCATCAGACAATGAAACTATGACATTGCAACATCAATTCGAAATATACAAACATATCAAGCATCAAATGCATGATACTCAAAAGAAAAAGACATTTCCCTTTTCAAAGATAGATGATGAAACAGCATTTTGGATTAAAGACTTCATTCAAAAATTACACTCTGTAGAATTCAGACAGAAAAGACAGAAAGAGTACTTAGGCAAAAAAGCAATGACTTTTCATGTCAATGTGTTTTTATGATAAAAGATAGCATAGATGTGATCAAGGGGCCTCTTTAATTATATTGCTTGCAGATACAGTTCTTAGCCAGTTTTTAATTGATGAATCATCTGTTAGAACGATACAATTTCAATGAACCAAGCTGCAGTAAAGATCAGTGCGACCAAGGAAGTGCAGCAGCAAAATCAATAATACTTAGCTATGTTAATGCTGGGAATAACGTTGTGAAACCTGAACAACTTTATCAGTCACTTATCTATGGTTTTGGTATGAAAAACACAAAAGTTGCTGTAGCTGAAATACTTGACATAACACTTAAAGGACCAAAGATATCAAAAGTCAACCAGTACCATTCCATACAGTTTGAGGACAACTACATGACAATGTGATGGTACTTCAACATAGGTAACGGAGTCTATGAACAGCATAGAAACTTGCATGTGCAGCCATATACCTTACCTTACTGTAAAAAAGATGGAGAAATTCAAAGGATTGGAAAGCAAAAGGCCGATCCAACTAGACAAGACTGAACACTGTATACAATTATATTTTGTGACCAAAGCAATTGTACTAATACCTTTGATACAAAAGCTGAACTTGATAATAACTTGTTGCTGGGAAGCCATACAACTGCTATTGAAGTATCATTCATTGATAAAGTTAAAAATTGTTTGTCAACAAAATGAAATCAACTCATCAAGTTAACCCATCATTTATCTTTTCTGATGTTGAATCCACAAACATTGGTCTGGGTAGCAAAGTATAGAGATCGTTTATGAAAGAGCAGTGGGAACTTCCTATAAGAAGCATTTTTCGATATACAGAAAAACAGAGGATTCTTTTATATAAATAGTTTAAAGATTTAGAAGATTCTGGGAAAAAAATGTCACCTGAGGAGGTCCATTATAAATTAACTAAAGTTCTAACACCTGAAGAATACCTTACTCTACAGCAGATAAGATCGCTTTTCTCATGCTGGAGTAAAGAATTTTGAGCTGGAAAATTAGTACCACTTACTGAGAATGCAGAACAACAAACGTGTATTGAAATTGACGAAGACAACAACACTTTAGACAATGCTGAAACAGATGACGATGCTGAAACAAACCAAAGGGAGCTATACAATGCTGCTAAAACTATGAGTACTAAATAGGCAAAAGGTTATTGGATAGCTGTGGTGTATGAAGAGCAATGGTATGCTGGAGTTATTGTTGAGGTGTTAAAGTTTATTTGGAACTAAAGAAAATCAAAAGCATTTGTGTGCTCTATAATATCCATACCACATACTCATATCTAATTTTTAAGATTCTAAGCTATTTTTTTACTGTTAACTAACACTTTTTATGACTTAATTTAAGGTATGTGATAGCGACATCTTTGTCAACTGCATGAAAAATTCATCACAAAGCTAACTCAACTCCTTCCAATGGCCATCTCCAGAAGACAAAATTTAAAAAAAGCAAGTTTACTGTTTACACTCGTAAAATAGAAACGAATACCTATTTTAAAAACATTCATGGAACAGTGATATTTTTAGTTATTTTATATAATATTTGTGTTAAAAAATTCACACTTTACTAATCAGTATTCATTAAATTACAGTATAGTCCTGCAAAAAAAATGAAATCCCCCAAAATAAATAACTTTTATTGCACCTTTTTGGAGCGTTATTTTGCAAGATTTAACATTAGAATCATGTCTTGAGAGAGGTTTTACCAACAATTGGTATTCCAGAAATTTTGGTCTTGGTCATTATAGCTTATTTTCTAAAGATACAAAAAAAATTTTTTCAATATTTAACCTAAAATTTTAGCTAAAGCTAAATAGGTCATATGAGTTTTTGTGTTTTTGAAGAGCATTTATGTTACTAAGAATAATCCATTGCAATACCTGTATGCAAAACAAGGCCTAAGTCATTATTTGAGCTCAAACACTTAGACAAACCAAATATATTACACATTTTATTGTATTTTTTGGTAGTATTTATACAAAGTAACAACCTTATAAAAATATTTCAATGTGGCCTTTCTTCTATTTAAAGTCTAAAATCAATATAAACCAAAACATTCAACAATTTCAAAAAAAGTCTCATATTTATTACCGTTGATAAATCAAGAACAAAATCATAAAAATTTGTTTCTTAATTTTTCATTTTTCACTATATTTTTAATCAAAATAACAAAAATTGAGACAGTTTAAAGTAGGTCACTTAACAGCATTGCCTGATTCTTACGGAAAGTTGTTCTTAAATTGCCATATAAGTGGTCAAAAATTTCATTGTTAAAAACTTTTTCCCGTTGAAATATATTTTTGTCATTTTTGCTACGTTTTAGTTAGTATCTCCAAAATGATTTTTTTACTTGATCTAAATTTAATTGTAGTATTGAGTATTACAGAATACAATTTTATGAGTTTTTGTTCTTTACTTTTCGAGGTATGACAGTATTGTTTGATGAATGTATTTAGAAGAAATAAAAGAAGTCTAAAAATGTTAGATAGATGTTCAGGGAACACAATTACTACGAAATGGAAAGGAGTATGTTCACTTATCATAGTAAAGAATGAAGGTATTACTTTTTCCTATTACAGATATCTCCTTTTTTCACAAGTCACTTTTGAAGTCTATTATACACATTTAAAAAAAATCTCCCCCATGTGATAAATTCATTATCAAGTGGGGTTAGGTTAGGTGTTAAATCATAACATAACAGTTTTTTTTTCAATACCTTAACCTGTCGAGTATTTTTTTGCACTATTTTTTAAGTAATCGTATAATTATAATCGCATTTCTTTGAAATAAGTAAAATTCCCACTTCTTTGTCTAAGGGTTCATATTTTGGTTTCTTATCAAAGTTGAAAACTTTGATAAGACTATAAAATAATTTCCAGGTCATGAGAAACTTTATACTCGTATAAGAATGTGCATTCAATTCCATTGAATAGGTAAACAATCCATTACGGTCCAGGATGGAAAATATAATTTAAAATGAACATGGTAGACTGGAAGTGGACATAATAAACAAAATTAGGGTTGTAGAAGCTTGTGTTTTCTTGAAGTATCAGCTTCTTTTTTTTGGGAAGATAAGTTTTTGATTATTTTTTTAACCCACCTTGACTATATTTTTACTAAAAATCAAGCTTTGCAAATTTATTTAAAAATTTCTATGTTTTCTAAAAAAATTTATTAGTAATTAGCTGCTTAAGTTATTAAATCTTTATTTAAATTTATATTGTAAATTTTCTTACGTCATCGATGTTTTTATAGGTGCTGAACAGAATAACTCTTTAAAACTCAATGAAGTGAATTGGAGTCTTAACAACTGTAATTCCATAACACGAAAACTTCTAAATGAGACTTATGGTAATATATCTTCTTTTTTTCAAATCAGGACGCTAACTGAAAGAAAATTTTGATAGGAAGGTAGGTTGGTGACCTCTGAAAACAGATATTGGCTGTTAGTGTAACTAGTGTGTTTCATTAATGATGAATTCAATAATGGATGACTTTCATGGTAAATGTATTCTAGAAAATGTGTTTATGTTTTGTTTCATTTTCATTAAAAATCCCCTCCCGTGGAACCAAAATGTATGCAAAGCCTAAATATAAAGCAGATTTTAAGTAAATTTTTACAGTTTTTACAAATTGATTTTGTAATATAGTAGTAATAGTAAAAAATATATAAAAATAGTTTTAACTTATCAACAGCAATAATATTTATTCCATCACAAAAATTTTATGAAAAAAAAAATCATTCTAAAATAATGCAATTTAATGCACTTCAACGGTTGAATCATGTAATTGGATTATGATTTCAGCACATGTTTTAACCAAGCATTTTTATTGGTCGTTCGCCATTTTACGTTTTTGATTGCTTGTTTTTAAACAGCAGAACTCAGATGATATTCTAAAACAAAAATAATAACAGTGCAGTGTTTTCAACGAACTTTGTTCTTTAAAAAGATTTATGATGTTTACTATTTTTTAGAAACATTTATGGACCTGCAAGAAGATTGTAAAATGAATAAGCCCACATTACAAAGGTAATATTTGTTATAGATAAATTTAGATATGCTTAAACAAAGGATCGTACCAGAGCTTATGTTCGGTTTGACATATGATATTTTTTCTGTGAAGGCGAACTTTTTTTTGTTCTTGAAGTGAGAAACCGGTATAAAAAGAAGCTTGGTTAAGATTTAAGAGCTTAAAAACTGTTTCAAAAACTTTTTTTTTTAAATAATATTTTGTAAAACTTTTATCATCCCCCAGGTTTTTGTCATTTTAAGGTTCTTTGAATCTATAAACTTTTTTTAAATATTTAGATTTTATTTTAAATTTTCAAGTATTAAGAATAAAATTAAGAATTGTTAGATGTTTTTTTTTAATGAAATTGAATTTATTTTTCGCATAAAAATTTTTGCTTACAGCAAACCTTTGAAAAAACAGCGAATATAAAATTTGAGTATTCTGCTTTGGTAATCCACAATATACAATTAGGAAACATTCTCAGTAAAATATTTATTAGATATAAACAAGTTAGCTCTTTGATGGTTTTTATAATAAAATTTGACAACCATTTAATTGAATTAGCTTATCCAGTCATGGTCAAATTTCTTAACTAACTTAAGTGTAAGTACATGTGAGAGGGGAATATTTACCCCCTTTGAGTTAATAGCATCAATTTTAACATTCCAAGGCAAAGCCGGAGGAACCACCACCCATACCAAATATAAAAATTCTTTCTGCTTTCTACTTGGTAAGTACATATGGAAGAGACTTACATCCGACTGAAAAATATTTTAAAACAGTAATTTAGAATCATGAATTGTCATAGCTTTTCTTTTTATATCAAACAAAAAAAGGAAAAGCTTTAAAATTTATTGTTTGGTTTAAACTTTTAGCTCATTCTCTCAAAGAAAGCTCTTGATGTTGTTAACGAGCCTGAAATAAACCTGTAAGCTAGAAAACTGCTGTTTTAGATTTAATGTTCATTAGTCATAGTAATCCATATCTTACTTTTAGGTGTAAATCCATTTATAGAGCAATACCGTATCAGGGTTGGGCTTGCATCTATACTTTTAGTTTCACTGTAAAAATATTTTTATGGCTTATCATTATTTTTTAAAAATTCAGATTGTAAAAAATAGATTTGAAAGCATCATAGATACTTACTAAGTTTATTTAATGCACCTGCGTATGTTTTTATTTGATATGAAAAAGTGTTGATAAATTAAAAACCCCGGTAAACCAATATCCAATTCAATAAAAAATTAGTTGTTTTTTTTTGTTGGATAAAGCAATAGTGAGTTACAAGAATTGTGGAGCACTAAAGTATGAAAATTCCAAAATTAATAGTTTGTTTGCATATTTTATTGATGGTATTCAGAAAAAATGTATAGTGGTTTACAGATATAAACCAGATCATATATATACCAAATCTTGGTATCCTAACTCAAAAATTTTTTATTGTATAGTAAATTACATCTATGATTGCACATAATAAAAATTCTGTACTGTGTTCTGTGTGTTTGTCACTTTCGACATTATAAGTTTATTAATTTTATAATTCTATTTTTCTTATAGGATGTTGGAAACAAGTCATCAATATAGAGCTGCCATACAGTCTTGTATCATTAAAGTAAAGGAAATGCTCAGTAGGTGTAGTCTTTAATGTATTATTTTTGAGTTTATCTTTTATTAATTTTCTGTGCTATCCAATTTTACTTGTATTTTAGTAGTAATATGATATTTGTATGTACCCCTCAAGTCACAAAATTTACAATAAACGGCGTTGAAATATTTTTATACTACAAAAAGTTTGGGAGTGAGTCTATTCTGTAGGTTACACCAAGAGTGGTCATACTTACTACTTTAAAAGCTATAAATATAATCAATTTATTTTAAGTTGTGTTGGTTTGTTAACATTTCACAAAAAAATTGTTTTTGATATGCATAAAAGATGGCGGCTGGCAGAAAGCAGCGAGTGTCGAAAAAGCTTCTATTGAAGAGTTGTGTAATTTTTAAAAATAAATTTTTTAACAGTTTTAAGGTAAAAAATATAAATTTTTATGGCTTAGAACTTCTTCTTTTTTTATTAACAATATATTCATTGGTCAATTGTTTATTTACTGATTTCAAATAATAGGAAAACATTGATTTTTTTGACAAAAAAGATATTTTTTGTTTCTTGAATTCTGCCACAAGTAAACCCATATGTTTAAAATTCTCACCCTTTTAAGACCTTATTTCATTTGGGTCAAGACAATTTCCTTTTGTAATTATAGCTTAGTTGCTGAATCCACAATGCATTATTTATTACCAGTGAAAAACCTTACTTTATTCAAACACAGCATTTAGGTACAATCATTTTTAAAAACAAGGTTATATCCCTTGCTCTTGTGGCTTTTGGGCAGGTTAAAACAAGGTTATATCCCTTGCTCTTGTGGCTTTTGGGCAGGTTAAAACAGGATCTAAAATTGAAGGAAGATGCAAATCAATGCTAGATAAAATAATGATTTTATCAAAAATATTATATTGGTATTTAATATTTTTTGCACCTGCAGCTTTTCAACGCTATCAAAACAGTTCTGTAAATTCTCCTTTTACGGAATTATATTAGTATATATCATAGAAATAGTAAACTTATTCCACTGCCCTAAATACTGAAATCCTTATTGGAAATACTTGTTAAGGTTTGTTGGGTTATTTCTTTTAATATCCTAGCCTTTCGTATTCCTAAGTATTGCTACTATTTTTGAACCCCAGATGAAGCTGGCAGGATCCTATATATTCTAGAGCAGTTTTTTTCAGTGTCACCTGACTTTATTATTATTTTTTTTAAATCAGCTGCTTTCTGCAAGGCTAAAAGCCACTACTAGGCAGAAAGCTAAAAGAAGAGATAAAGATAAATCAGGTCTTACACAAACTGAGAAAGATACTGGTTAACATTAGACTTAAAGGTTTGGAGATCGTAATCCAAAGGAAAGCAATCAGAAGGCAGAGAGTTCCACAAGCGAGTAGTTTGGGAAGAAACTTGATGAGCATAAGTTTTTGTGAAATTTTAGGGATCATTATCATTAAAGGATGAGGAGCAGATGAAAACATTGTGATCCTTGAGAAAGTCTTAAGTGAAGGTGTTAATTTTTTTTAAATCACCAGAGTATGGAAGTACTGAGAGAGAAGTCAAAATGAGGCTTCATTTCTGCAATGGGAAAGTCATTGAAAATTCGAACATATATCAGGACCAAAAAGGTTTTATATACATTTCTGAATCGGTTAAGAAGATGTAGACATACATCAGAAGCTCCCTTCTTAAGATGACAGAAATATTCAATACGTAGTAGAATGGTAACCTTATAGATATAAAGTATACTCTCGGATGGAAGAAAGTGCCACACTCAGAATAGAATCCAACTTTCATGGCAGCAGATTTTACCGTGGATTCAGTGTAAGAATTCCAAGAAAAGTTATTTTAGAACAAACTTAGTTTTAACCTTTTAAATTATTTTCGTACCTTTGCTAAAGTATTTTTTTTCAAAAAATTATCAACAAATAATTATAATTATGTAATGTAAGGCTGTAAGCATTTTTTGTTAGTCCATATTTTGAAAAATTTTTGTTCTGTTTATTGCTGTAAAACAACTTTGTTATCACAAAAAGTTTTTTTTTATGTATCAGAGCAGTTCAAATATTTACAATACATAAATTCTTTATGGACATTGTTTAACAAGGAAAATGTTTTATGTTCAATTTTATGTTCTCTGTTTAGTACCTGACATTTCAAAAGAAAATTCTGAAGATCTTCATTTACAAGTTAGTTTTTAAATACTCTTGATATTGATCCTTCTGCGAAATGAGAGATTAACTTAAATCAAATTCCAAAATTGAAGTGTTGTCCATTATTAGTATTTTGTTTCTTTAGCAGAGAAATTAAAAAAAAAAAACATCAGTGTTAAGCATACACTACTTTTGGACCCCAGTAATTTTTTTCAGCTTCCTCCAGTTAAATAATGTATTAGGTACTGTCTTCTATTGCGAAAAAGAGAGCATTTAACAATAGATCGCTTTCAACGAATAAATTGGC
>JAUZNK010004128.1:0-10567 GCA_035046665.1 Euphysa ruthae | reverse complement strand
TGTGTAAATATATATATATATATATATATACACACACGCACACACCTGTCGATACACATGCACATGCACATATATATATCTTTTACATATATATATATATAAATAGTATAAAAAAATATGTATTTATCTATATCGACAGTTTATTATTTTTGTTACTTTGAAGATTTTTTTTTTATCGTCATAGATAAATTAAATTAACAAAAACTTATGAAAACTACGAGTTATAATGATGTATATTTTCCCGTATCGCCTTAGTGTTTTGTTTTTTTTTACATATATATTAAGTGTCGTCCTAAGTAAAAATTATATCTTAAATCTACTTTAAGGCAACTATACGAGTGTCTCCCAACAGTAAACTTTATGAGTGTAATTTTACATCTATCAAACTTTGTGCTGTAAATCACGGCTTCAGTGAAATATTCAATATATATCAAAATTAATTAACTAATTTTTTAAAGTGATGTAATAAATTGTAAATTCAAAGAAACATCCGTTGTTATTCCTTAAATTTTATATTTGTAGTTATAGACCTTTAGCTGTAGTATGATTTATACTGGAGGTTTATAATAAGTGTGTTTTTAATGAATTTAACAAATAATAAGCTTCATCACCTATTGAATATATTCTAAAAATCCATATTGTGGTGTACAGATGTAACGCTTTTTAAAAACATGTAACAAGGACACTTTACTATATATTTATCACAACCTAGGTTTACAAAGTATTTTTAATAGATAAATTTTTCTTATAATTATTTCATTTAGATTTTTGTTATTGTTTGAAGATAAGTCCAATTTGTAAATTAAAACATTACATTACCGAAACAGTTGGAAATTGGTCAAAAGATAGGATAGAAGTATTGACTTACTATCATGTTTTATTTATTTATTTCCGAATATTTACACAGGAAACAAACACTTCAACTATAAGCTGTTTTCAACGCGTGTCCTGTGATAAAATAAGTAATTAAAACGATAACAATAAAAACTTTTAAAATGTCAAAAATATTTAAGGTTTCAGCTCTGAAATAAACTCCTTGAATGACAATGTATGTACATCTTTTCTAATTTTCAAAGGGATTGAAAATTTTTAAGCTGAAAAACTTTACTGAATTTTTTCCATATTTAGTGTTAACTTTTGGTAATAACACCATACATCCACTATTTCTGGTGTTGATCAAACTTTTTCTGAGATTAAAATATATGTGGAATTCTTTAATCAAATTTTTTTCGTTCAGTGAATCGTGGACAAACTTCAGGGTTTTCTTTTCCAACAACACTTTAAACTACTTGGAAGTTTTAATTGCCAGGTTTGGTTATGTGCCATCAATTATTTCGCTTTGTTTTTGATATATTGAAGCGCCTCAGTTGTGTTTTATTCAAGTTTAGATAAAGAGCTCCGGATATGATTAACAATAGCTGTATAGTTTGGGTTTAAATTGAAGTTGCAGCAACACGCGTTACTTAAGTTACTTAAGTTGACCGGAAGCTTTTCTATGCAAAGTATCAAACTGGTAACTTATGTGAAGGTTAATTTTTAGTAGAACACCCAGTTATGTGTATGATTCAGTTACGGTTATTAGTAACCCTTTGTATAAGACCCGTAGCAGTCTAGATGTTCTTTTAATATGTGGTTTAGTGCCAAAGAAAATTAACTTAAGCTTACGATGAGTTTATTTTAGTCAAACCAATCGGAAAATTGCTGTGCTAAATTGTGTTCAATCAAGCAAAAATCTTTATCTGAAACAAAAATATTGTCTGTAAATGGCGTCTGCATCATCTGCATATCATTTACGAATTCTGTAAAGAGAAGTGATCCAAAAATCGACTCTTGAGGAACACCTGGCATTAACAACTCTTCATTGAAAAGGATTTGATTATATGATGCAACAATTTTACTGTTGAACAAATAATTTTAAACCTCTCAAGCTCGATACCACGTGCTGCGTAGTTTTTCAATAATAAAATATAATGATGGTGATATACTGCTATATCTTTTAACATTTGCGATGGTAGATTGTCTGTTCGGGGTGCTTTTGTCAGTTTCAATGTTTTTATACGTTTCGATACTAACAGATGTTATGTATTTGAATTTGAGCTGATTTTGAGATTTAGACACAAAAACAGTGGGCTTTCTCCATGCTATAAAAATATTTAAAAGATTTAGTTTTAATTTAAGAGAACTGATGACTGATGTTAAATAATCAACAGAACCATTAGAAATTTTGTTGGGATCAGTACAATGAACTCCATCCAAATCCATGTATTTTGATGTGATAGTTTGTTTGGAAGGAAAGATTTTCTGTGTGGTATGCAAAAACTTCTGTGTTGATTTTTTGTTTTCTATAAATAAGTTTTTGTTGTAATTTGATTTCGCTCTTCGAAGATTGATATTTACTTGGTTTCTTTTCTTTTTGTATTGTGTCATGTAGGGATCACTTTTGGACTTGTTATTTAATGATTTGCTGTAGTTCTTAGGTAAGTACTTTGATGTATCTGGGGGTCGATAGTGTGTACATAATAAAAAACTCTTTGACTTTTTAATTCTAACCATATAGCTTCAAGCTCGTTCTCAAAACCATTGCTTCTTGCAAACTAGATCTTATCCTTGATATATATACACTTATTCCTCCACCAATACCTTTTATACGTGCTTTGCTGACAATCGATAGTTTGGGATATTATAGTTTACAGTGTCATCATCATTAATTAAAAATGTTTCGCTTGTCGTAAATATGTCGATGCTTTTACGCCATTTGAAAATGGCGTAAAATAAATACGCCATTTGAAAATTTCCATCTAATAGATGGAAATTTTTAGCAATATTTCGCATGTTTTGATGTAAAATGTTCAATCCTTTTTTATTGAGGATGGACTCAAGCTCAGGTATGTGTCTCTTCTGGTCCAGCCCTGCGCTTGAACAAAAATAAAAATATGTTTTAGTTTGTAACAATAGGAAATGTTAATTTAGTATTATCTGAATAACAAGAAAGAAGAAATAAATAATCAGTTACAAGAGTGGCTGATGTCGAGAGAGTCAAGTCAAATAGCACTCTACTTTCCCACGCCACAGACAATGACAAAATTATTTGTTTTTTTTTTTTGTTTTTTTTTACTTTCTATGCTATTTGGTTTTTATTATTTTTCGAGTTTCTATTTCCCCTAAAGTACATTTAAAAAGCCTGGAGGTCTAAATTAATTTATTAATCCGGCATATTACCAAGTTTCAAGCTACACAGGCGTTATTTGGACTCTCACACAACTAATAAATCAGTTTAGAAAATTTTTGATAAAGGTTCCATATACCATATGTAAATGAGACTATTACAAAAATCGTTGCTATTATACGAAAATTTCAAATGCGCAGTCAAATAGTTTAAAATTTTTGTTGGTTCAACATAAAGAGCGCAAAGATAAAAAAAAATAATTACCGTGTTCTAATTCGTTAGAATAATTACCGCGTTCCTAATTCGTTAGAGTTTTGTTGTCCGTCTGACATAAATGTAATAAATGTAATTCTTTCAAATCAGATTATTTGAAAAAAACTGTATCATCTTGGGTTTCGGTTAAAGTCCTATATTTTGGTAATTGATAATAGCACTGCATCATAATCAAAATAAGAGCAAAATGTTGCCTAATGTTTTACATTTTATTTTGTTGTAGGAAAAGATTGACATCGATCTCGGAGTTACACTGGAACAGTCAGACAGAATCGCTTCCTTCTTAGAGTTTGAAGGCGAAAACCATTTGCATGTGATTACATTTGTTTTTTAATGTTAATATTGCTCTTACTTTCTTTAGTTTGAATTTTTTTGGTGTAATAAATGCTTGTCTGGATTATCTATAATGTTTGCAATTGGTGCTTATCCATAATGTTGGCAACAGGTGGTTAAATGGGTGGGTATCTGTAATATTTGCAATGGGTGGTTATCTGTAATGTATTCAATAGGTATTAAATGGGTGTTTATTCATAATGTTGGCAACGGGTGGTTGAATGGGTGGTTATCTGTAATGTTTGCAATAGGTGTTCATCTGTAATGTATTCATTGGGTGTTAAATGGGTGTTTATGCGTAATTTTGGCAACGGGTGGTTATCCATAATGTTTGCAATGGGAGGTTATCCGTAATATTTAAAATGAGTAATAAAAGTTTACGAGTGTGGCATTTTGTCCAAAAAAAGGTCAAATTTTGTCCGTAAAGATCATTTGTGGTTCCAATTCTGCTTGGAGGCTAAAAAATCTTTATTTTTCGAAAGAGATATAAATTGTGTGAAACTTCACTAAGTGCTTGTTTTAATGGAGGTTAGCCAAGCTAAACACGATTTTGTAAGATAATCCGTTGAGTCAAACTTGAAAAAAAAAACATTAAGTGTTACTGCACTTAAAGCTAGTTGTTCACTGGTATTTTCTAATGAAGATTTGTTCATGAAATGCCGTTGCAAAGAATCACTGCTAAAATAAAATTATTCTTATACAGGCTACGAAATATCAGCTTTAAAAGTTGATTAACCATAACAGTTTGTTTATGATTATTTATGATATGCGTTAAGTGTCATGAGTAGTGCTCCAATTAACTTCTATAAAAATGATTCATCGCAATTTTGGCAAATCCTCTTTGAGATGGTATTATGCAATAATGATATAGTGGTATTAATAATTCCCTAAGTAAGCAGATCCTTGGAACTTAGAATATTTCTCTACGCAAAAAACTGGCATGGCAAATCTGCTCATCTGCCCTAATTGCCACAGCAAATTTATGCAGCGTTAAATACTATAATCCACAGCAAAATTTGCTTTTCAGATTTTTCCGTTTTTTTTTTTTTTTTTTTTTTTTTGTGTGTGTGTGTGTATGTATTAGATTTACTTTATAGATTTATTTCTAGTTTGCAGTAAAAAAGGTAACACATAAATGCGTATATGAATTTCTAACTCCACAAAATATCAGGAAAAAATCATGGTTGAGTCTTCAGATAGAAGAGAACACTAATAAATTAGGCGGGATAAGGGAAAAATATGAAACTTTCTAGAAAATAATTTTCATTGATAAATGTGTAAAACTTACACTTGATAATATAAATAGAGGACATATTTTTATCTACAATATCACTGTGTCGAATATTCAGTTAAGTAGGTTTGTATTGGCCCTATACGATTTTCATATAAAAAATAGAATTTCTAACGTATAATTTTCTGACGTCGAATTGTCCGCTGGAGAATTTCTCACGGTGAATTGTACACCGGAGAATTGTCTGACTGCGAAATGCCGCCGGAGAATTGCTGGCGGAGAATTGTCGTGATCCCGAAATGTATAGCTATATAAATAAAAAAAAATAGCTGGTACCTTCAATTATTCACCTCAACAAAAAATTTGATTCTAAGTTGTATTTTTTACTCTTTAGAAAAACTTCTAGGTTTATAAGAAATGCATCATTTGATTATTTTATTAACGTGGGACCAACATAGTTTTACGAACCAATTTATTATAGAAGGCCCTACGGGTTTGGTTCTGGTGTAATTAGAGCTCCCATTTGAGCTTACAGTAAAGAAAATCATAATTGTTTCTAAAAGGGGTCGTATTTGTTTAAGGAAATATTGGGAGGTATTTTAACACTTTTTTTGAATTCGCATCTAAACTGAAAAGTTTTAGGCTAAAAAGGTCGATGGTTCATTTTGGCTTGTTTCCTATTTTACTGTATTTAATCTTTGTGCCTAGGCATCTCTTCAAATTCGCCGTCTTTACAACCTTTTCACGGGCGTTGATGCAACACAAGTTGAAATAAATCCGTTTGGTCAAACCGACAAGGGGGACAGTAAGTTTTTTCAGCTAGTAAGTTTTTAAGTAGATAGTTTTTTTACAGAATGACTAAAATTATGGTTTTTTATTAACTGAGAAAGGTTCAGTGATAATTTTTTTGTTGATTTCTACTGATGCGAAACTCTGAAAACAACTTTTTAACTTTTGTTGGTTTGTTGAATATAATAAATTTAATTTTTAAGTAAATATGATTTGACAGAATCTGCAGTAATTGCATCTGCATCAGCTTCTTAGGTTATTAACGCTTTTTAAGGATTCCTCAGATTCATCTATTGAGTTTTCTGTTTGGCTTTTGTTTGTGTCAGTCATATTTCCTGGCCAACAATTTATTGAATAATGCTGAGTTTGCTATCTTTATTTTGTTGGTGAATGATACCGATTTGGTAAGTGTCAAATAAAACCTAAAGGTTGCAATGTTCGGAAGTGAAGTCCTCAAAATTTTTAGTTAGGAACATGTTTTAAAAAGAAATTCAAGAACTAACTTTGAAAACATAATAGTTGTTTTGGTAAAAGATGGAATAAAAAATCTTTCCATTTTTTATTTAGTTGTATGTTTTGATGCTAAAATCAATTTCGATGACAACGCGAAATTTCGACAAGCCGCGGTGTTTAGTTTGGACGATAATACAGAAACCGATAAAAGGGAATTAGAAGCGGACAAATACAACCTTAATTACATCCCATTGGACGGGAACATCGCATGTATGGGTGAGTAGCCTTTATTCTCAAAATAATAGCTAGTGCTGACAATGAACTTAACTGTCCAAATAACATTTTAAGTTTCATTGTAGCAATATTATTTATGTAATGTCAAATGATGTTTAGGCGTTTGTCATAAACCGATTTAATATTGTTTGAAAAATTAATTTCATTTTTTTACGAGAAACAAAAACATCAATCAACAGATAACAAAACTTTATAGGATATTTAGGGGGTTAAAGTTATTTCTCAGTGAAACGTGTTTATCTTGGCCTAAAAATACAAGTCTAAGGAAACAAAAACGTGTTAAGCTTTAAGATGAAGGTGATTTACGTTTTCAAAGTTTCCATAATAATTCACTTACTTTTGAGTTCTTTTAAAAAGAAAAAACGTTTTCATAAAAGATTAACTTTATGTTTTATTTTTTTGAAAAGTTTCCTACCGATTATTATTAGGAATAAACTAAAAATGATTATAGCAGTTGTAGTACTAACTCTACACAAATTTGCTTTCGCAAATAATGTCAGTAGTGATTAAATAAATAAGCTGTGTTTAATTTCAGTGAATGGAGCTGGATTAGCAATGGCTACAATGGATATTATTAAATTAAACGGTGGTTGGCCTGCTAACTTCCTAGACCTTGGAGGTGGTGTAACTGAAAATGGTGTATATCACGGCTTCAAATTACTCACTTCTGATCGAAACGTGAGTTGCATTGGTATTTCATTATTTGAATTTTTTAAAAAGCTTAAGGTGCGTGTTGATGAGAAAGGGGGCGATCATTATGAAACACATTAATGATAATGGGTTGCACAGATAGTTGTATTTTTTCACTTATTTTATTATTATTATTTTTTTTTTTTTCAGTTTTTAAGTTTGAAATGGAGTTGGTTTGTTTTTGGTATTTGAGAAGAGGGGCTGTAATAATTGTATTTTAAAAATGGTGGAGATGAATCTAGGAGGCGGTGAAATACATTCATGCCAGATGGTTTATGCTGATCTCTAAAAAGCAAACATTTAAAAAAATGACATCAATGCTAATTTTTTACGAGGTTTAATAAAATTGTATAAAAACAGCTTTTCAGCGCTAATAGGGTGTCAATTAAGTATTAGACAAAAAGCGTAAATGGTAATATATATATTATTGGAGAAGTAAAAAGCAATATAATTATTGTCCTGCTTGCATAATCCCCGTTTAGAAGTTGATTGATAGTAAGGAGTTTAGAGAATCCCGTTCAATTAAAACACTCCTAAATAATGAAGACAGAGTGTAAAGTATCATTTAAATGTTTGCAGGTATTATCGTTAAAATCGGCAATATGTATGGTTGATGAAATTTGGTTTGGGTGAGATTAACCATAACAAAATGTTTATGGTTACTTTCCGTCTGCTAAGTCGGTCACTATTTTGGATTGATGGCCATCATGGGCCATTTTCATCATTCCTAATAATTGTTGTCTTTCTTGTTTTTTATTTCGAAATTGTTTACAGGTACGTTCGATATTGGTAAACATATTTGGTGGTATTGTTGATTGCGCAATAATAGCACGTGGAATAACTAAAGCTTACCAAGGAATGAACCTTAGTATCCCAGTAGTGGTTCGGTTAGAAGGTATGGATTAGTTTATCAGATGGCATATTTTAACTCTTTTTTTATAATCTGCAAAAATTTTCACTCGGATTAGGTTTACGAATATATGTATTTAGATTTTTTTTTTATGTTAACTTGAAGATTATATGCATTTTAAGACCCCAAGTTTCCATATGCTAAAAATTCTATCTTTTTTTTTTTTTTTACTTGCGTTCTTCCCTATTATGATTTAGAAATAAAAAAAAACCCATTTATTTCAAAAGCTAAGCTTTTTGTTGAAGATATTTCGTGTTTTTAAAGAAATTTTCTGGTATTTCCGTATAAGCTCTTTAGGGTATTTGTTGGTGTGTTTTACTGTATCAAATATTTCCATAGGTACTAATGTTCATGAAGCCAAGAGAATTTTACGAGAAAGTAATATGCCAATCGAAACTGCGGAAGATCTCGACGAAGCGGCACGTAAATCTGTTGCTAGTCTCAGATAGACAAGGACCGTGCGAAACAAAAATTTTAAGAGATAAAATAGCTATGAGGGTAAAATTTCTTATCCTGAAACTGGGATGAATAGAATTAAATTGCAAATTTTTATATATTTTTAGATAATAGTTTTTGTAATTTATATTTGGACTATAAATTCATTGAACATGTTGAAGTTCAGAATCATGTATGTAGCAATGGTATCATTGAAACCTTCGTTTCATTCTATGAAAATGTGATTAAGTTTCGTTCAAAAGGAATATTATGAATGTTGGATGGTACAAAGCCTTTTCTAAGAATTTTTTTGTTTAGAAAGAATTTTTGCGTGAAGAAGCTTTTGAAGATCCAAGAATTCGCAAAAAAAGTTGAAAAAAAGTTCTGCGTTTTATTTTTAACTTTCATAGATTTAGAATGACGATTCAAAGTCAAAGACCGCTTTCAAGACTTTTATAATTATATATTTTATCTTTTTTTGGTAGAAAAAGAATGCTTTTTTCAATATAGCAAAAATGCTCTCTCACAGATTAAATTTCAGTAGGCCTCGAATATTGCAGATTTTTTGAATATAGACATCGGTTCCCAAACATGAAAAAATGTAGGGTTAATTTACTTATTTCAAATTAAAAACTATTTTGCTTGATATACAAGTGGCTTTTTCTTTTCGAGACATGTCTTTGATCGATGGTTTTACAGGGGTCATCTTTTCAGAATTTGTAAGAGAAAGAACATGCAGCTTGAATCGAAAAAGTACAATGTGGGCTATGTTACACGTAGTGGTAATTTTCGATTTTCTCTAGATATGGTATATCGTTTAAAATTATTTCGGCCGAGGCCAAATCGGTTACCGAAGAAATGGCGTTTGCATGGCTTGAAACCACACTGACAAAAATTCTTTCGAAATAGCTTGAAAATTTCGTTAATGCTTATTAATTTTGTTTGTTTTACCAATGCCTCCCAAACAAGACGTTTCATTTCAAGAAGGACGAGTGAGTACAGTGGAAGCAAACACAGCAAGATTTGTTTGACGAGACTGGCCTAATGTTCGTCATCGGGAAAATTAAGTCATGCTAAAGGTGCTTAAAGCATTCTATGTCGTTAACGAACTCAGCCAAAGAGTTGGATGTCGTCCGAGTTATTAGAAAAGTGACTAAAAGAACTCGACCGAAATTTTGGTAGATAATTGTGCTGCATATCCAAACATGCCAACGCTTTTAGTTGACCACCGAAGAACTAGTCCATATTGACTTTGAGATTTCCATTACTGGTACGATATTTGATCCGATTCTACTGAAGGTTTCCTCAGCTTGTGGCACTATGTTAATACTTAAGGAAAAGAAAAGAAATACCAAGGAAAAAAGACGTTGATTGTTAAGGGGGAAACCCCTCTATCTTTGATTTTTGGGAAACAAAATATTGTCAGATCAGTAACATTTAATAAAAAAATAATAAAAATTCTACAATTTTTTAAAAAAAGGTAACCGGTTGCTATGGTAACCGTGAAAAGGCAGAAAAAATTGACTTTACACCGGCCAATATTGCAGAAGCTGGGTTAATCATCTATGGCTGAAATTTTTATATGGTGTTTATAAAGGGCAGTAGAGCGTTTTAAGTTTACAAGATTTTTTATAAGAAATCATTAACTTGAGTATGCGAAGGTCAAAGTTCAACGTTCAAAAGCACGCGGTCTAAAAATGCATAGCAAAAAAAAAAAAGAAAAAATTCTGGTCAGCTTAAAATACTCTAAATAATAATTTAAACGTTCCCTGAACATTTCAGAAATAAATCTTAAACGGTTTGTGAGATATGTTGGCCGGCGTCTTAAAAACTCCAAACTGAGAAAAAAGCAAAACTCTAACTTTTTAAATAAACAATAAATCTGGCATAAAAACAATTAGAAACTACTTTAAATGTAAAATATACCGACTAAAATCCACCTGCTTCCTATGTTTTTTCCACAACTTTGTCATTTTTTTTTAACTCCTTTGCC
>JAUZNK010004127.1:0-10568 GCA_035046665.1 Euphysa ruthae | reverse complement strand
GATCTGTTGATGCATGTTGTTTAGTATCTCGAAGAAAGCTTGAAGAAAAATGCGTTTGATAATAACGAATACGTCATTTACAAAGCGTTTCCATATTTTTGGTCGGTGTGATGTTATAATAAGTGCGAGCGATTCGTGAGATTGCATATAAATTTCGTCTACGATGGAAGATGTATGACCACTCATTGCAACGCCATTGGTCTGAGAAAAAAATTTGTTGTCCAATTTAAACACCAGGTTTTTGTTAGAAGGAATTTGACAATATCAAGTAAATCGGCAGGCGGAATCTGAGTTTTTTCTTTAAGAGAAATGGGTATATATATATACATACATACATACATACATATATATATATATATACAAGTTTTCAAAATTTGTATTTAAGATTGTGATATGTAACTGAGCAAGAGAGAATCTAACATGGATGTCATTAAGAGTCGATATACTTTCATCACAAAAAAATTTTCAAAACCATGAAAGTTTTTGGTAACTAGATCGTTTTGCTCATTTTAGCAGAATTTTTTTCATATTTTAACATCATAGCTAGATCGAGCTACAATTGCACTAAAAGCGTAGGTAGAATTATAAAAAGTTTCAACATAAAACCGACTTAGAAATTTCTGATAGATGGAAATTGTAAAGCAACCAACTTATTTTACAAATGTATTGACTCGATTCCCAAAGAATAAAAGACTATATTGAATTGACACAGGGGCAAAGCATCTTTTCTTTACAAAAAGTGCTTGAAAAATTCTCTCTTTGGTTACGTCTGGGAAATCAAAGAGAAAATAGCCGCAGAATTATTCATTTTAAAAACAGTATCATCTTATAACAAATTTTTTCTGTTGAGTTTCTATTAAATATTCATCTGAAAAATTTTTTCCATTCTGGGATAAATTTAAATGTTTTTTTCTAATAACTATGCTTTTCCTAATGTAACTCTTTCTTTTTTTTCTGCTTTGTGATCATTTTTGAAATTTTTGTGAACTAAGACGTAGGCCTAAAAAGGCTCTAGAATTAAAAAATTTTAAATTAGTTTTCAAAAATCCGTTAGTTCTTGTTTTACGGATTTTTTCTTCTATTTATTTTTATGTAATACACTTAACAATGTGAAAAATAAAGCGAAGTCTTTAAATGCATTTACCATTTGAAAGAAGAAAAAATGTGTAGTCAAAAGCATGTAAATCCCATTTAACATGATTTGTGAGCAAATGTCATTTGTAAAATATAAAGTAACCTAATGACTATTTTAAACATGGCGCTTCTAGCTGGTTTCTTTTAAGTTTTTGGAATTTTATTGGTTTACTGAAGATGAAAATGACAACCATCGAATTTCACCTTTAGCATGATTATTTCTGAGTGGTCATTTAGCATATAATTTTTATTAAGTTTCAGATATTTACAGGTTCAATTGTAATAAATGCTTTAGTTTTACTTAATGCTTGTAATGTTTATTTTGTCGCAGATATATTGCCTCAATATCTTCACAACATCTGCAGCCAGAAGACACAACAGTAGATTCATAATGAATACGAAATTATTTGTATTTATGTTTTAATTGTATTATAATATAAAAATGATTTTATGTTATTATTATAAATTTATAGGAATTTTTTATCAAATCACCTCAATTATCAGCAGCTAAAACAAATTTGATAAAGTAAGGAAATTATTGTAGCAAAAAACTGTTTTCCAGTATATGTGACCATGCATGAATGGTTAGATTATTTTTAAATAATCTTAGTTTGTTAAATTGTAAATATTTTAGTTGGTGAAAAGTGTCTAAAAAGTATATTTTTCTTGATAGCAAAAATTAACATTAAAAATTAACAAGTTTTTCAGAGATTCGATTTTTACTTTCAAAAGCTTACATGAAATTGAAGTACCATTGAGACAATCATCATTCCACCAATATGAACACCTGTAAAAAAATTCTTGGTCCCACTGTGTAGGTCTCAACATGGTTCAGATTAAATATATATTTGCTTCAATGTCTTATTAGATTATGGAAGTTGAAAAGAAAGTCATTATTTTTCCATTTATACAGTTTCTTTTAAAAATTCTATTATTAATATTTTTTACATGTTAAATTATTTAAATGTTTGTTTTACATATATTGATGTATTTTTATCTTGTAATTTATGCATTTATATACATTTTTAAGGTTTATTTATGTACGTTTTAATCGATAGTTTTAATAAAAATTTAATTCTGTTTTCTCACTGTTTTTCACAAAGGTAATTTAAATATTTTTTGCACCTATTTTATCGCTGGTATGCTTGATCAAATTTCATGGCAAAATTATCACTTGCATAAACTGAGTTAAAAAGAAAGCTCATTTGCACTATATTTAATCAGTTTTGTTTTTTTTTATTATTATTATTATTATTACCCTGGCTAGTCCGTTATTCAATATATAGTGTTATATGCTACATATTTAAAAAAAAAAATCTTTTCAAGGTGGTGAAGAGCAGATATATGAAACTTGAATAGTAGCAGTCCTCGATTCAACCATTTATTAAATCAGTTTTTTCCAAAATTTTTACCAAATTTAATCAGATGTTCTTGCATTTCACTGTGTCCATTCATTTTAATATTTGTATGTATATGTATGAAATTTTTAATCAGATGTTCTTGCATTTCGCTGTGTCCATTCATTTTAATATTTGTATGTATATATATGAAATTTTTACTCTTTCTCAATGAATCAGTTAATTATTTTCAAAACCATGCATTTTTATTTGTAATCTATTTTACCGAATTATATAGGTCTGTTTCAAAGATAAAATACCCTCTCGAATACTAGCTCTCTTGTAATTGTAGACCCCTTTAAAGATTGAGCCAAATTAATAATAGACTTATGTTAGAAACATTATT
Organism: Euphysa ruthae; assembly: GCA_035046665.1. Taxonomy (NCBI): domain Eukaryota; kingdom Metazoa; phylum Cnidaria; class Hydrozoa; order Anthoathecata; family Corymorphidae; genus Euphysa; species Euphysa ruthae. Next base: position 7,691 of record JAUZNK010004127.1, on the reverse strand, counting down.
ATTTAGGCCGTTGATTTGCAGCGTCGTTGGCTTAGGGGTAGGGGCAGGAAAATACAATTTAACTCAAGTGAAAGCTATTCTGCCTACAATACGATAAATTGAGAAACGCTCTTTAAGTTTCTTTATTTTGTGGTGCATAATTCTCGTAACTTGGCGTTCATTCTCACTGATACTGGCAGTAACAATGTACAGACACGGGTCAACGAGTCATATTTCTCGCTTTCTTTTTCCAGTAACTTGCTTTCATTCGTGTGACTTCGAGAAGTAAAAAAAAAGTCTATACAGCTCCATTGGAACTTGACCAAGCAGCACTCCATTCCTGTAAACTCCAACGGTATGAACATTGTGAAGTTTGGCTTCTGCAAGACAAAAGTTCTACTTTTTAAGGTGTCCATATTCCACGATAAACATGATATCTTTTGACTGTTGAAAACTCTAAACAACACTGCATCTTTGGATACATTCGAAAGCACGAGGCATTTTTTTAAATGTCTTGGTAAAGTTCAAATATTTTGGTGGAATTCTGTTTTGGTGAAGTTCGAATGTTCTGCAAAAGTTTCGACGTTTAGTTACACGCTTCCTTTAATTTGATCGTGTTGAAGTACAGTCAGTCATCAAAAGAGAAAGTGCTATGGACTCTTAAAATAGAGGTTATTGAATATGCTAGTAAACACGGGAATCACCTGCTGCACGCAAATTCGACATTTTAACAAAGATGGTTCGTGATTAGCGAAAACACCACTATGCTATTACCAAAACCGTTGATGACCACATCAAAGCCTAGTATAAAAAATAGAAATTTAGGAGGTAGAAGGAAGATAAAAATGTGTCAGAAAAACTGATTATGCGGAAAGAAAAAATGATTTATAATGAAATTTTAGGGATGATAACAATGAGGAATGTTTCATTGCTTCTAGAAGATAGCAAGTTGATGAAGAGGAATGGACTATCCCTACGAAGAAAAACAACCAGTGGGTCAGCATGACCCTGCACACCTAATTGGTTAATATGGTATTTTTCAGGTTCGCCGTTTAAGAAACGCTTTCAAAATTCTCCAAGCAATATAATTGCCATGGATGAAACAAGTTTCTGGAATATCGTTTCCGAGAGACGTTGGTTGAACAAGTAAGAAAGAAAACTATTTCATTGAAATCTGCGGGACATGAAAAGATTTCTGTGTGGTTATCAGCCAGGTGATAGCGCTCAAGTTAAAGTGGTACTTGAGTGAAAAAAAAAAATTCTTAAAGAACCGTTTATCCTATGAAATTCAAATTTTGACAGCGTATTTTTATTAGTCATATGCGTTATCTAATGTGGTCAGAATGGCGTGTAAGTTTACTTCAAAATAGTTCATCCTAACTAAAATTTAACAAGGAAATCAAAAAAATATTGCCGCAAAAGTGTAAATTAATCCCGACAGAGATACGGCACGTGTCCAATATGCCATTATTTTTACAAAGGATGTGCAGTTTCATGACATGTTTACATGCCGTTATTTTGACAAATTGAAAGTCTTTGACTTTGATAGGAACACATTGAAAATCATTAAAAGTGTTAATAAGTGACGTCGATCATGACATCGGTTATCAGTATAATGAAACAGAAATTGTTAAATAATGATGCACTAAATCATAGAATATACATATCGTTAATAACACAGGATTCAATCGTCTCCGCTAACAGTGGCCAGATGCATACCCGTTTTAACCCAGGCCTGTCTTGTCATTTGGTTTACAGACACAAATCATCAATTGCCACACAATCTACTTTATCTAACTTTGAAATGGTCGAACTACCTGCTGCGTTCAATATCACCGACATCAGTTTGGTTTTCCCATCACCGCCATTAATTAAACTTTTTGGAACGACCGTTCATGTTTACCGATTAAAAACTCCATACTAATATCTCTTGACTGAGATAGAATAGCACATTTTACGAAGATGTTATAGTTTTGACCGACTTCCACAACTCGGATGCGAATGCCGCAGTTAGAGATTACAAGTTGTTATCTTGTCTCCACAGGCCATTATTATAGAGACATGTATGTTTTCTGATGCACCCAAAAAAAATTTTTCTTATTATGTCTCATTATTGGACTCAACAGTTGTATATTGGCGACATAAAGTAGTATAAACGTTGTCCTCCTGTGCTTCCAATGCTCTCTTCATAGCTTTACATATGAAATAATAAATTTCCCAATTATACGAATATGAACAAATACGACATGTAGCTCCCCAAGTCGTAGTATATATTGACCTCTGAGATCTTCATTTGTGTTTATTAACATGTAACACTTTTCATATAGATCAAGGTCTAGATATATAACAGTTTTCGCAGATTCCCCCGCTTTCCAAGTCGAAATAACTTGAGCTTTTTACAGTGCACTATGTATGACACTGTAGCTCCACGCTGGGCTAGGTATCAATGGTGTTTTAAGGGTATTTGTAGGATTTGAGTTATTGTTATCTAAGCCTATAGAGTTAGTCGCACCGAATGATGTTTTATTTAAACTATCGAATAACTTGAAATTTTGATTCTAACGATGATATTGATGACATCAACTTTGCCTATTATCGTAGAAGCAAAAGATTCCTCAGGATCTCCGTCCAAAACGATAGTGATTGGCTCCTCACATCTAATGTAGAGTTATGGAGGTGTTCAATACCTTTTCTATCGAAGTTGGTAATACCTTCTGTTATCTTGAAATTTGAGGGTGTTGGTTTAGCACAGTAAGTTAGTTATGGAATACGTTATCATTCAATTTTAAAGATTGTGTCTCTGCATTCAAATCTGACAGGCATACTGCAGCTATTGGAGCAGATAGTCTTGTGATCAAATCTAGCCCATTAAAACACAGCATTAGGCGGAGACTACAACAGTGGGGACAATTAATACATTAACAATTTATTTGATGTTTTTTAAATAAAATATTATTCTGCGACAAATTTTAGGCAAAATCAGCAACACTGTCTGTTTACTCTCCGTCAATTAAAGATAGTAAGGACCTTGACAAGACAAATATGATGTGTAAAAATTCCAGAGGCAGATAATTTGTGAGAGTAGAAAGAAATTTATTTCACAGTTATTTTTCGCGAATGAACTAATTTCTTTGATTTCAAATTCCCCGGTACTATATTGCAAAGTTACATTCCAAACTCAGTACTTGAAAAATTAGTACTTTTAAGGAAGATAAAATAGGTAGTTATTATGGTCTGAATGTCTTAGAGAAAGTGATGTATGGTGTGTAGGCTGATATCGCCTTCTTCCTTTGAATTTCTCGAGACTCTTGTGGTACATATCTGAACTGGTAGTATGTCTTGATATTAAACAGAGCATTTTATGACATCGTACTTGACAAAACAGCGAGTTGCTCATATATTAAACTTTTTTGTAGATCTCTCTATCCAGAAAGCAACCATTTGAAAAAACTCGATACAGGAGGAGTTTGCTTAAGATTATTAACTCGGAGCCTGTAAAATGAGTATTTCTTTCTTTTAAAAAAATCAATGAAGCCTTCCGTAATATCATTGCGACTTGCTTTAGTACACCGAATTTCATTTTGTCCCCCTGATTGGCTCTCTCCGACAATAACAAATATGATATATCGGTAATAGTGATTCTCTGCCATTAATTTCACTTTACACTATCGACAAACTTTACATCATGGATATCATTCTGGATATAACTGATAACCTATTTTCCTTTACCGGAATATGAACGATCATCAAAAATAGACACTCAGACTCATTAATTTTCAAACTTTTCCAAACACCTGAGTCTTGTTTTATCGCCAATTCTTCGGGCCATTTTATTCATATTGGATAAAAATTTGTACGTACGATATTCTTTTGCATGAAATTTTACACTATTCTTTTAAAAATATATTTTAAAACAGATACACTTCATACTCACCTCACAATATGGCATAATGTTCACCCCCTGTTTATCGCCTTTCCGTTTAATGAATTTTCGAATATTTGTAAGTCCCATGCTCGGCCTCAACAGTACGACACATTTACGAAAATGATTTACCTCGTACATTTCAATAATATTTAGTAAGGTATAAATTTTAAATTTTCTCAATGAGTCTTTGATTCCACGTATAATCGACGATAACCAGAGTTTGAATATTGGATAAATGAACATACTGTGGAGCTTGGATTTCACTTTAGAAATTTTCAGTTGGTTCCTTAAGAAGAAGAATGCCCTTTTTATTGACCGCTATATATGAATAACATTGACATAGAAACAAAAATCACAGGAATTGGTTAATAAATTAAGTTATAATACCATTGTGATAAAGGGTGATGAACTTCGGGAAAATGCGCTGAAATGTAAAGCTTACCTCTGTAACATTCGAAGTTTCTGTGGATCTGGAGTCATCTTCGGAAAATCTGGATTTCTTCATCGAAGAATGTTCTTCCAGAATTTATTGTGATGCTTTATATCTCCGGCCCTCACATTACATGCTTTCTCGAACCGTACTCTGTATATCTCTAAAGTAATTGGACTGTCTTGAAATGCTTCCTTTAGTTCTATGTCTTTTGAATCCAGCATACACTCATGTATAGTCTCTGAAGTGTCGTCTTGACAAAAAATAGATTTCTCATTATCAAATAATCTCATCGAAGATCTAGATATACAACTGATTAATGGTGTTGACTGCAAAACAAGGTTCAGGTCCTTGATATATTACTTCCTTGACATAATAACACTCATCATGGGTAAAACTACGGTAACATGTTAATGGTTGTCTGGCCAAACGGATAAGGAATTGTATCTCCTGATCCTAAAGCTGTGGATTCGAACCCACCTTAGAACCAATGATTTTCTTTATCGTAAGCTCGAATGGGAGCTCTAAGTACACCAGAACCAAACCCGTGGGCCCTTCTGTTAAAAATAAGTTCGAAAATTATTTCTTAGCCCCACTAAAAATAAGTAGAAATACGCTGTTATTTTATTTTATGACAGGAAATTACGGAGGCTAAACCTTTCTCGGATCCAGTAATCATGGCATGTAATTACCATATTTGCCCGTTTTGAATTCGTTGTATTTTTTTTGTTTCACAATATGGTCTACATGTTCCATTGATGGACGATTCAATATTACCAAATTTTCCTTTGTAACCTTCTGGCAAACAAGAAACTTCTAAAGGTAAAAGTAAAACTACTACACTTCGTTCTTATTGTGCTACTGGACTAAATCCATTTTAAATAAATTAAAAAAAAAAAAAAAAAACGCTCAACATCACAAAAAAACGGCATTCCGCTACTATACCATATTATTATTATATTATAGTTTTTAGAAAACACTTTTCAATCAATGCAGAAAGCACTCTCCAATACAGAAAGGCCAACGTTTTACTCGTTTACTCTTTAGAAAAAAATTTTTTTTTACTAACGGCTTATCGGAAACGTGTTATATCTCTGTCGGACTTGATTTTCAGCTTTGCGGCAACGTTTTTTTTTTTAACTCCTCGTGAAATTTTAGCTAGGATAAGCTATTTTCAAGCAGATTTACACGCCATTCCGACCCCACTTTGATTTGATATATTATGATTTTACAGGTATACAATCAGAATTGATTTGATTGCATAACTAAATCTAAGACAATTAAAGTTTTAGTATACAGGTTTAAATTAACCAAAAAATATATATATTCGGGTAATTATTACACCACCCCGAATGAAAAATTTCGATTCTAATCCCGTCTCATAAAAAATAAAGCATACACCAGGCCTCCCACGCTGTCCTAAGTTTCCTAAATGTCCTAAATTTTCAATATTTAAGAGTTTTGTCCTAAATTGTCCTAAAAGTCTATAAAATATCCTAAATCTCCTAAATTTTTGTCCTAAATTCTCGTCTAAAAATAAAAAAGTAATTATTTTTGACAGTTGTGACAGCTAAATTGATATTGGATATTTCATCTGTAGCTTTAAGGTGGCACAACACTGAAAAACCAATCCGCTCACTTAAATTTTCTTCTCTTTTTTTATGCTGCCTTTTTTCGGAAGATACATCTCTTTTATACCCACAGAAAATTTCAAACCTAAATTCGAAGTATTATGCTCTAAAAAAAACTGTTATTGAGATGGTATAAAACTCTGCTCCATGTAAACGTCCAAGCAACAAATTAGTAAAATCTTTTATGTTGTATCTTGTATCTTGTATGTGATTGCTATGGTGTTTTATACGAGTTCTACCTAATACTAAGCATCAGACTGGACTTTTTTGTATGTCCATACTCTCGTAATTATTAGTTATAGTTTTAAATGTACAATTTCATTTAATCTAAGGTACATGCGTGACATGATGGCATATGTTATGGTGAAATATATTTATGTTTAATTCATGCTTTTCTAATGGAGATTACAATTTTTCATAAAAATATCGTGTGAAATATCGTTATGCAGTTATAGTTGTTGTTTACAGTTGTTGTTGAAATAATTTAGAAGACTTATTGAAATAAAATATTTTTCAACTATGACTTTTTGTGAAATTGCTATCAACAATCAATATCGCAAAATCTTTGATATGTAGTTTATTTCTTTCTTAGTTTTATTACTTCTGACTGGTTTCATCTACAAACATATGTAGTAGTTTCTATAGTGTAGTACTATGTTAATTATTTTTCTGTATATGTCACCTAATAAAGTTTGTTTGCCTATATTTATTGCCGATTGAATGATTTTATTCTTATATATCGTTTTAGTGCATAGATAAAAAATGGGGAAAAGAAAAGTTTCCTACTCTCATTCATGGGAGAAAGATTACTCCAGATTAAGAAGCATACCAATAGATAGATTAGCCGCTTTATGTGCGTTTTGTAATAAAACATTTAGAGAGGATGGGGGTGAAAAACCCTAGGTGAAATGCGATGGTCAGGGGGTCGCCCATTTATAACGAGCGAAAAGCTATCAAAGACAGAGAATATTTGTCCGTTCTGCTGAGGAGGATGGGATATTTATAAATATGACGAAGATTGTTTTGTCGTTGGAAGAAGAGATGTTAAAAGCAGAAACAATGTAAGCCATAGAATGTGTGGATGCAAATATGTCTTTTGTTTCGGCAATTGGAGATGTTGATAGGTTTCGTCAAATGTTTCTAAGATTTGAAAATTGCAAAAAGCTACTCAAGTCAAGTTAAAACACAGTATGATGGGTTTGTGCAATATTGTATTAATTCAATCAACAAATTAGTTATTGCATACTGTGGTTTATTATTTGTTGATCACTGTCGAGAAGATAAACTTGTAGAACATTTTTATGATTTTATTGAAAAACTGGTTTAGATATTAAGTACATGCTACATCTTGGAATAGATGGCCCAACCGTAATTTTGAAATTTCAAAGGCTGTTATTAGAATCCGAGGAGTTAGTTGGCGAAAACACCACATTTATGGATATAGCAACCTGTCCTCTCCACATTATACATACGTTATATTACATACGTTTCCCAAAGGTGTCACCTATTTGGCTATTACCGTATTTTTTCAAAAGTAGGTGGCTTTCGTATACACTTAATTCATTTCAGCCTCGATGTTTCTTAACTTTTGAGCACCATACGATTGTAAAATGTTTCTTAACCTTAAATCATTGCAGTGTTTATGTATAGTTCCAATGTCGTCTTGCTTATTCAAGTTTATTTATAAAGTGTTTTGCTACCTGAATAGCTTTATGTGGCTGTTCAA
>JAUZNK010004126.1:0-10568 GCA_035046665.1 Euphysa ruthae | reverse complement strand
ATATGCCAAAACCAATGACACAAAACAATTATGACAAACTTGCTTTAAAAATAGCTGTTGCTACACAAAACGTTGCTAAAGAAACTCTGTCTGATGCAATAGTAGATTTAAGTGAACAAGCTGATGATCATGATATTGTTGATACTAGTGTGTCGTGTGACGGTATATGGCAGCGAAGGGGCTTTTCATCGTTAAATGGTGTCTTAGCTGCAATATCGATGGATACCGGGAAAGTTTTGGATGTGGAACCAATGAGCAGGTCATGCAAAGCCTGTTTTCTAAAGAAAAATTTCCTAAAAACAGACCCTACAGCATTTGCACATTGGAGGAACTCGCACGTTTGTAAATACAATTATCAGGGATCTGCTCGCGGAATGGAGACCGAAAGTGCAAAACGTGTGTTTTCAAGATCTGTTGATAAACATAAATTGCGATATGTAAATTTCTTAGGAGATGGAGGCAGTAAAAGTTTCAGCAATGTCAAGCATACTTATCCTGGTATTGTAGTTAAAAAATTAGCGTGTCTGGGGCATTAACAAAAACATGTTGGAACAAGATTGCGAAACTCGAAGAAGAAATAAAAAGGTCTCTGTGGACGTAGTCATCTTACAGACGCAGTAATTGATACTGTCTGCAAAACATTTTTGGTGTTGCCGTAAGAAAAAATGCTGGCAACTTAGCAGGTGTGTTAGTAACTTTGTTTCATGTAGCTTCATCAAAAACAAATAACTTGCATTTTCCACACTGTCCCACTGGCAGTGATAGTTGGTGTAAGTTCAACATCGATAAAGAAAATAACACTAACACCTACAAACCGGGTCCAGGTCTTCCTATTGACATTTTTTTTAAAGTTAGACACATTTTTAAGAAACTGAGCAGAGATTCAGAGCTGAACAAGTGTTTACACAGGAAAACACAGAATCCGTTCAGTGGTAAGATTTGGGACCGACTACCAAATAATACTTATGTTTCCCTTGCTACCTTGAAGTTCGGTGTGTTTGATGCTTAAGCTAATTTTAATATTGGTATGAAAGCCACAGTATTAATATTTGAGAAATTGAATATGTTACCAGGTGCTTTCATGCTTAGAGGTTGTAATGCTGTCAATGATAAAATGTATAAGTCTATCGGATTATAGAATAAAAAAAATTAAGACGACAGCTACTTCGGGCAAAGAAGTTTAAAAAAAATGACGAAGTTGTGGAAAAAGTGGGTAAAACATATGAAGCAGGAGGATTTCAATTGGTATATTTTATTTTTAAAATCATTTTTGATTGTTTTTATGCCAGATTTCTTGTTGTTTGTTTTATATATTTTTGCTTTTTTCTCAGTTTGGAGTTTTTGAGATGCCGACCAACATAGTTCACAGATTTATTTCTGAATATTTCAGGGAACATTTAAATTATTTAGAGTTTTAAGTTGACCAGAATATTTTTTTTTCATTGTTGGCCGGTGTAAAATTTTTTCACGGTTACAACATAGCAACCGGTATTATTATTATTTTTTTTAATATATAATTTTTATTATTTTCTTATATGCTACTGATCTGACAATATTTTGTTTCCTAAAAACGAAAAATAAAAATAGATGGGGTTTGCCTCTTAAGTAGATGAAAACAATTTGTCAAAAAATGACTGATCTAAAACTGTTAAGCAACTAAATTAAGTTTAAAAGCATTTGAGTTTCTATAAACAATTTCATCTCATTTTGTTAAAGAATCTTTAAAATGACGAAAGAGTCGTCAAAGAATCTCTAACGGTTTGCGATAATTTCAAAATTCATGTCATCAACATTTGAAACGATATAAGAGGGTGAGGGTGAATTCCAACTCATGTGTTGCATACATATCATCTAACCAGAGGGTATTTTTTCAATGAAAATCTTCGTCACTGGAAAATACTGGGTTCATTTGAACTTTCGTTCGAGTTCTTTGAGTATTTTTTCGTTTACCCTGTAAAGGCGTCGGTCCTGCATTCTCTTTCCCAGCGCCGTAATCTTCATCGCTATCTTCATCGTCGTCATTTAATCGTATCGATTTCACTCTCTTCTTTGGTTTTGCAGCCGCTAAAGAAAGAAAATAAGTTTCGTCATTGTTTTACTTTTAAAGAAACCTTGCACTGTAAAAAGTTATTTCAACCAAATGTTTAAATAAAAACACATATTTATTTGTTCATTTATTACCATTACATAAATAGACTTCATAGATAAAAACATAGCGCATACGGACTACTATTTTAGTGTCTAATTTTAGGCGTACATGGAATACTATTTTAGGCGTACCTGGAAATACTATTTTAGGCGTACCTGTAATATGTGCTATAAAAAGTAGTGGCTTTAAAGCAAAGAATAAATTTACTATCCAATTTTCTACACCATCATTACATCATCATTACATAATCATCATATGTATGCAAAATATGCATAATAGAAAGCGCTATTGCTTCAGAGTAAAAGTACTAGGTACCATGTTAAACAAGAAGCCTTAAAATATCGCCGCATTAACAACAGTAGCGCCCTTTCAATCTAAAAATTGAGCTGTTAACAATTTAAATTTTGCTGACATTTCGCATCGTCTAAAACAAAACTCAGAAAACTTCGAAGCCCAAGAACAGAACCTTATTGAAAACCAGGGATCATCTCGAGGATCAATACGTTTATTAACACAACTGCGTCATCTCAATAATTTTAAATTTCGAAGCCTTGTCAAAAAAATAAGATTAACTTAACGTGGTTGTAAAACTTTTTTAAAGGTCGTGTTACACCAGCTACTCTAACTACTTTATGATTATGCGCATTATAGAACAAAGAAAAATTGTCTGTTTGGCTTCAAAATCAGAATTATAGACTGTTTTGCCGTTAAAGTTTCAAATAACAACGCAACAACAGTTCTGAATTTTGTTTATTTGCTTATGTGTTAGTTTTTTTTTTTTTATTACTTTCGCCTCATCAACATTTCTGTCTTTGTACGAATTTTTAAATGAGCCCAGTCTGTTTCCAACTCGTTTTTGCACATTGCCGACACATTTAAGCTTTTTCACTTGTACATCATATGGTTCGTCGGCAAGAATGTTATGATGCACTTTCGTATCTCCATCGCCAAGATATTCAGTATATCGCAAACGATTAAATTGCTGACGCACAAAACATTTCCACTAACGCACTGGATTCCATCGCACTAGCCGACCCTTGGTGATTAATAGAGAGTATGGAACAGGATTGATACCAACTATAGCGATTTTAAACATAAGGTCAAGGAAACATTTTTTACCTCTCGATATAGTTTGCAGACTTAATAAATATAGACTATAATTCTTTTTTTCTGTTTTTGTGTGTGATGTATAATGCGACCACAACAGAAATATTGTCGTGACAGAAAATTTTTTGTGCCTCTCTTTATCTGCATTTGCTTTCCATTTTTACGTTTATTGTTGTTGTTTTTAACTTTTTTTTTTTGTTTTTTGTCTCGTAATTTCCTTAACTTATGTAACGGAAGTGGCAGAATAAATACTTACTTATCGAAAAATATTAATATACACGACGAGCTTAAACTCAGCGCTTTGTTGGTCTGGCGCAAACCACCTTAAAAACTATCATGCTATCAGTAAATTGAAACTAAAGTACATTAATTGTAAAATTTTCAATAATTTTCGAAATCTTCACTTTGGATTAAATTAAAAAGTCTATTTATTTCCAGATCGGAAACAGAAGTGTAAGTCAAAAAGGACATCCGCAAGTATTTATAGTGCTCCAAAAGAAGTAGACGACTAGACGAGGTTATTACAGCTGATGTGCTTCAAAGAAAATCTATCCCACTGCGAGTCACGAGTGTGGAACTGAGTAGCTTAAAACATGAGTGCAAAAAAGATAAAATTCGTCAAACAGATATTGTCACAATTAAGAATAATCTTTCAAATGTTTCCCACACGAAAATAAAACTTAAATTTAAAGATACAAGGAATCAAACAGAAAAGTTAAATTAATACTTATTTCTTATCACGTAAGTATAAACTTACCAGGTTTTTTCACCACTTGTGAAGCGGCAACACTTAGAGTTTTAGCAGCTCTATCAAAATCTGCATTTTCTTCCATTCCTTTATTATAAAGCCCCTCTAGCGTCGCTTCAAATTCGTCTACCAGAGCCTAAAAACAAGAGATCGTAATAAAACTTTTCATAGAATAGATTCAGCTTTTCTTAAAGAACAAATTGAATTTTTACGAATAACTAGATTTGGAATTTTATTTTTCAGCAAATAAAATAAAATGCCATGTTTGATTAGACTTAGGGGAAGTTAAACTAGAAAATTTGCAGCTTCATACACCTTGCTTGTTTTATGGTATCGCCTCCTAATCTAGAAGTTTTATGAGTATTCAAACAAAACGTCTTCAGTTTTTGATGATTGAGACTTTTAAATCTGCCATTAAATCCAACCCATAATTGATGTGAAATTATAATCCTCATGCACCCTAGAAATAATTTCAATTTAAGACTCAACCCAGAAAAACCTACCACACACCGCACAAACTCTCTTCTTTTAAAAACATTCTCTGGAATGAAATTGCAAATGCAAGCTACTTCCACTGTCTAATTCCAGAGGAGGATTAAAAACTGGAAAGGGAATACCAGTGGCTGCAGTATTTACAAGTAATTTTACGTACACTTTATAATTAAAAAAAAAATAAGATGAAAATTCTCTATATAATGTATTACATAAGAAGAAACGCGTTGAAAGATTAAACGCACAATTTATCCGATTAAATCATTGTTAATTTCATTCTGTTAATTACACCACAATAGAAAATACTCTTTAAGGTGCATATTAAACCTATGACACTGTAAATTATGTGATTAACATTAATAATCATTTTCTGAACTGGAAATATTGACGATAAATATTTCAGTACATGAAAATAATTCAGAGTACATACACACACCTTCATTTCGACCTTTGCAAATTTCTTTGACTTGCCAATGATAGAAGTGAAGCAATTATAGACTTCTTCATCGGACAGTTTTGTCTGGAAGCATGGCAGGTTCTCAACTAATTTCTTAAATGATTTTTCATTATAAGGAAGCAGTGATAGACAAAATGATAAGTCGCGCCATTGGCGATCTGTTCTAAAAAAAAAAAAAAAAAAAAAAAAAAATCATTTATAAAAAAATGCAGATATATCTTGAGCACAATATCTTTTTTTACCTGGATTTCTTTTTAATGAATGCATCTATTTGTTTTTTCTGAACCATCTTTTAAAATTTTGAAATTCAAAACATCACAATAAAAATCCCACGTGGACGATTTCATTATAGCTACGATTCTAGGTGACAAAGTTTTTTGTAAATCAATCAATCATTCACTTTAAAAAGTTTACAGTTGTTACGCAATCTATATATAATAATTTTTAACTGTAACCAAAGCAACACAAATAGCAAGAGTACTACAAAGCCGTGGGCACCTAGATTTCTTCTAAGAAAAATGAATTTCTAAGAAAGAATACGGGGTAAATGATGTCGTCTATGCCTAATAACGCATCCCATTTTATTTTTTTGCATATACATCATTTACACATTATCTAAAATGCTGACTTGTGAATGCTGACCAATTTTTTATAAGATAAAAAACCAAAATAAATAATTTGTCCAATCCAATTTAAATAAAATTACCAAAATTTTTTTTAGATGTGTGACAATATAACATATCCCCAATAATTTGAACTTATCGAACTCTTCGCAGAAAAGTTAGAACCAGTGCTGGCACAATAAATTTGAGTTTATTAGACATAATGACAAACGGATGAATATTCTTAAGCAAACAAATGCTTGAGTAATTGTTTAGAGGGGGTGGGGACTAGACGGTTTTAGACTCGGGCAAGGAAGGGCCTGTGGCACTCATGGCGTCTCCACGGAATATTGGAGTTTTACAATCCGGAGTAAGGAGGATCATAAGGCCTATAGGCACCTTCCTCACGTACATATACAATTGAGAAAATATTAACGTATGCGAGGACAATTTAATGTGCATAAACAATTGAGCAAAGTAAATCTACCTGAGGGATAGGCTTTGCGCACATAAAATATGTACTAAAGGACCAGGGGTGTTTAGACTCGGGCATTAATCTCAGGCCATCACAAGGGTTCAAAAAACTCCATAATCGAAAGTTGACCTCAATCAATTTTTCATGTTGTCATGGAGACTTCCATTCCTTATCAGGTAGCCAAAACACTTTGACCGCTCTGCCTGTTCTATCAGGTAATCTACAATGAGAATATTCTTCTTTTTTGGGTCAAACTCGATTGCCTCTCCGGGAATAGCAGTGGAAGTCATAACCGTTAGACCTCGGGCTTTGAAAGACTTTTTGATTTTACAAAACGCTGGTTGCTCCGGCTGGTAAGCACAAAGGTATAGCGCTTCATACTGTGACTGTGGGTTAAGTAGGAGGTTCTGAATGATCGTTGTTTTACTGCACATTGTCGGTCCACATATGAGAAACTTTCCTGGATGCGTTGGTAGGCAAGTATCTAGTACCCTAAATTCCATTTGAACGTTATTTGTATGTAATGTTAGGTAAGCGTTAACATATTGGGTTCAAATGAAAACTGATGCATCGAAAAAGGCATGTGTTCTCACAGCGGATTATCTCACAGTTGTAATGGAAGTAGCAATTAAAAAGTTTGCCGAATCACACATGCAAGCGCATTCAATTCGACAAAATATAGACGACCTCAAGAAAAAGCAGGACAAAGCAATACTTCGCCATGACCTTGCCAAGAGAAGGGAGAAAGGTGAAAAGGGCGATTATGCGTAAGGCACCCTTAGAGGAGCAATTGGCTACACTAGGTTCTATTATCTATTAACCTACTTCAGATGCTCAAACTTAAAAGCAAGATTCCGACATTGCAGGCAGAACAAGCATTAACCAATAGATCTGAAGGTTACAATATAACATGGAAAGTGTTAGGTCCGTCACCTTCCACACGTGAAATGGAGAGGCTCACCAATATACGTTTTAAATACGTCTAATGAGTGGGGTGAAATTGAAATAGATGGTTACCTAATTCCAGATCGTGACACGGCTCACAAGGTTTCAAAGGGCAGGTTCCACCTGGAGCTGATGAGCTCAGTAAAATACTTCAGCAGCAGGGGGTGGCCTCTCCGAAGTTTCCTGAGAGCATACCATTGTTAGGGGGTCGAATGGGTAGATCTAAAGGATCAATACTACAAACTCCTAGAATGTTACTGACGCCACCAATGAAAAGCCAACCAAGTTTTGAATCACTATCATCGGATGAAGAAGTTGATGGGCTAGTTCAAAATTTTGATAAGCACCTGACCATGAGAAATAGTGACAACGAAACACAACAAAAGTGAAATAGTATTAAGCTATTAAACCGAGCCATGGATCACACTGAGCAAGAATGTCATGACGAAGTATGGGACATTTTAAACCAAGCAAGGCAACTGAGAACCCCAAGCGATAAATTTAAAAAAGCATTGAACTATATCGCCTCTCTTAAAAACTAGGTTATACTAGGATACCTAATAATGGCACCGACTTTCATTACTTTCCCTCATAAAGATCGCTCTGTTTTACCAGGACAACACTGCACAGGAAATTACTCAGTTAACCTGGCTGAGATTCTCTTATTTCCAGGAGCTTGGGAGGTGTTTCTAATCAGTGCTACTATACCATACACTTGGTATAACGTTACAGAGAAGAACAACCTACCGATTCATCCCACAAAAGAAGCCCACCTAACCCCTGGGAACTACGATCCTGTGTCCATACTAGTACATTCAATTAATAAGCTCCTTAAAAACACAGGCCTCACGGTCTCGGTGAATACAGCTACGATGAAATCATCTAGCAATAACTAACAATAATAGCCTGGAAGGGTAATACTGTTAGTTACTTTACTTGTGCTTCTGGGTTTCCCAACAGGAAAAAAACTCGAGGTTGGAACCCATGTTAGTCCCAACCTTCAGGACATCACTGGAGGAGTGAACAGGCTTCTTGTCTATATTGGCATTATCAAGAATGCGAATGTAGGCAGTTTCCATGTCCCGCTCCTGCAAACCATTTCACTGGGCAATACAAGTCCCAGTTAATCGACTGGAGGGCTAGTGGACCTGACTACGAAGTTCACCAATTGAACACACACTCATTCCAACCAATTGAAATAGATGTTAGAGATACACACAGAGATAGCATAAACTTCAACCAATACCACCTAAGTATTCGAATCGGCATTTGCAAAACAAAATGAGAATCCCAGTAAAGCTTACTACTGATATAAAAAGCTGCCACTCTCTTCATCGCTATTATCAAGCAGGTGGAGTATTACCTTATTACAAGCAAGGAGGCACAGGCTTCTTTGGATATCTTTTGGGAGGTATCAAGCATATGGCAGTCCCTATAATGAAAAGAGTTACCAAGGCTGCTCTGCAAATAGCTAAACAAGTCTCACCAGAAAGGGGCCAATAAAAGAGATTGAAGGCTGCGGCCCAGAAAAACGTCATGAATCTTGGATCTGCTGGGCTTACCGCTGCGCAGTCCTTTCTGTAAGTTAGCTAGCATACATCTCTGTTAGACATGCGCGCTTTTTTATATCTTATATAACACTGAAACGGAAGCTGTTCATGAAAAGAGCAATCTTAACAAGCATCTACATGAGTTCACAAGTTTGTGGGTGGTGTTCCCAACAAAAACTGATATAATCAGGACTTAATACAAGCTCATAGAAGCCGAAGGTGACTTAGATCATACAAAAAGCTTCGCTTTGAAACGGGCGCCGAGAGTGACTTTATTGATCTCTCCGATAGTAATGTTGAGGTAAAATTTCAGATCGTGTGCACTGTAGGGAGTATCGTAGCTAACATATAGAGACTAAAGTTGAAGCAAATATGGGCTTTGTTGCTCGACATAATCTCTTGGCAGCAGAAGCCGCTGTTAATGCTGCACCGACAGTAGCTATCACATTCAGTCTGTTCCTGGGGATGATACAAAAAAACTGTTGCTATTGAACGATATGGCCCTGCGGTTGTCCTTAATTCAAGCGAAGCCAGAGATTACGTTAATTGCCACCAAAGCGGTTGCTGGAGTCGTTATTAGAATCACATCTGCCCGCTAGTTTGTCAAGCCAGTAGAACTGACTCCCACTGTCACAAATTTCACAATAGAACGTATGGCAAAATGGAAAGCTCAGTACCTTATAGACAGGACTTTCTTCTACTAATAACAAGAGATGGGCAAGACTCAGTTTAACTTGAAGGATATATAGAACGGTCCGCTACCTATTATGGTTTACGACAGGCATGAGTTCAAAGGAGTAGTGAGTAAGCTTATGTCTAAGCATGTGTTCGAGTCCGTCGAGCACAACCAGGCCATCATAGATGACAGACTTTTGTTGAGTCCTTTAATAGTCGTTTGGAAGGACTCTTCAGGGTGCAAGCGCAGCAAGGACTAGACAGTGGCCATGACAACCGTGAATGGGGAGCACTTTTACCAACTTTAGTCGAAGATATGAATAACACATCAAGCGAATTACTGGTCTCAATTCCATAAATGCGATAGAAATGGTCAAGCTCCCATTGGTAGCAGAGAAAACCAGCCTACATGAAACGCTTTTGCCTATCAGCACGATGGTCTACATTGCTACCAACGAAGTTGGCCCGTTTTGGCAGATGCTGTTGGCGGAACAAACTTAACACGGCTCCCCGCACACTTTACAAATATTTGACCCAGCCCATTTCTCCAGCATTTCGTGTGGGCCTTCTTTATCACTCCATGGGAAAATCTGCCCACGGTCACTACTCATATATTGGGGAAATATGATAAATGTGCATGTGAGGATAAATGCCTGTATATAAAACCTCTGAACCCTTGTTTTGTCATCTTTATATTTGATGTAGAAAATGTTGTTGGCTTTCCTGAAATGAAAATAGCCAATCTGTTCCTCCTAGAACTTTGCAGAGGTAAGCAGCTTCATTGTGGTCATGGATAATAACACTAAAATCATCACTATGCCTAGCGCATTTTCCAACGAACCGGACAACCAAGTCTCTTAGTGGAAATTTTATCTTTGGTTTGATATCAATGCTATAAAAAACGTCGTGGGCAGTAACTTCTTTCATATCTCCAAAAACAAGTAAGTCTGAGCTCTAGAGTTGTGATCCATCTCTGGTTTTCACGCAGATGCTCTCCAACGTGACCGGCAGTATATGGAAGGGTGTTCGCAAGTGGAGAGCTGGACTACATCAGTTAGGATAAGGACGTTGCTAAGTAAGTAAGTAAGTATTTATTCACTATCAATAAAAATTTACAAAATAAATGTTAAGAACGTCGTTTAAAAAAAAGGAAAAATTAAAAATTTTACTGCATACCACAATATTCTAAACAACAGGTATTGATAGCAGGGATAAGCACAAGAAAAGCCAAAGCCTTATTTTCATTGTGGTCTCTCAATGGGTAGGGGGTGATCAGTTCAAATATATAAACTACTTATTTAATTTCTATCTAATTAAACCAGAATTGTATTTTTGTTTTAATTTTTCCAAATAATGTTTCTTCACATT
>JAUZNK010004125.1:0-10568 GCA_035046665.1 Euphysa ruthae | reverse complement strand
ATACTTTTTTCATACTTTATATATACTTTTTTTTCTCATGAATGGTTAGGTTTAAATGCCCCGAATATAGCTGCAGTTTCACATCTTCATGTTATTGATATTTATTTAATTTAAAAAAATTTCAAATCCAATCTCCAACAATCTTTTTGTTTTTGTTTCATCGATCCCCTTACCTCTTGCATGCTAAACGAGCGCTTTACCATTTTAGCTAAACCTTATTAACAAAGTATGTAAAAAAATACCTATTATTTTATGATATCGTTCTATTTTTCCATTTTTTAAAAACGATATTATTGTTATCTCAATCTTTTAAATATTGATATCGTTCCGTCAAGTTGTTTTATGTTATTTTGACGGCTGTTGCCATAGCGGTGACCAATGAAAATGCTTGATAAAAAAATGCATAAAACACCGTAGGAAATCCGTAAAATAATTGTTTAAAATACGGAATTTAAGGCTATTATCATAGAGATTTTTTTTTTCGTAGAGTATCAGCAGCATTATCAGTAATTTCAACAGAATGCAAAATGCAGAAAAGTTAAATGAAAACAGTTGCCAAAAAAACAAAGCTTGATTCATATGTGCCTAGAGAAGATAAACTTGATTTAGAGTACAAGAGAACAGAAATAAAGAAAAGTTGGAGATGGTTTAAAAAGTTCGTAACCCGTATATAATAAAAACTCAAAAAAGTTTTTTATTCCTGTAAAAACTATCTTGCTATCTTTAACTTTTATATTCTTAGAAGGTTTTTATCCCCATTTTGAAAATAATAGATTTCCCAACTTTTCTTGAGTGATAAGTGGGGTAGAAGAGAGAGGAAAACTCTAGCTCTTCAAATTGAGGTATGAACCTTGTTTACTGTACAAAATTTACAATAAAAAAATCTCATAAATTATCTCTCCCATGTAAAAATTATCCCCCACAAATGAATTCACCTATAATTTTATAGGTTCACAAAAATAAATAAAATAATCATTTATAATTTTACAAATAATTGAAGCATAAACAGCTAACATAATGATGATGCTAAAAAAGCATTGCCTCCCACGATTTAGGTGAAATAACACTTAGAATTTTTTTAACTAAAGAAAGTAAACCTAAGGACTCATTTGTCATAAAATAGACCCTAGGATTTAGGAAAAAATTCTCTTTTCAACTTCTTTCATAGGAGCATTAAGATTTAATGTGAAAAAAAACTAATGGGATTCAGGAAAAATGCTATTTTGACAAATCTATTTTTGGATGACATTATTCTCCTAAGAAAATTAAGTTTTCACCGAGACTAAATGAAAAATCTAAACAGCTGGAATTTCTTTCACCACGTACATCATCTCAAGATACAGAAAAAAGTAAGCCTCAGAGCTCCATTGTCAAAAATAAACTCTTAAAACTGCTTTAACACAAACAATCATTCTAGGAAAAAGCTTACGCAAATCTAATTTGAATCAGGGATAATTTCAACTTAGTAATAACGCCATTGAATAAAAAATGAGGTCAAGATAAAATACAATTCACTGGTTATAATATGCATAAAGACAATAGAGCTACGAACAAGTATCACAGTTAGCTTCTTTAACCTTCAAATTGAGATTAGATTTGAGCAACGATGATAAATAATTAATTGAGATTGGCCATAACAATTTCATTTTGAAGCACTGTCATACCCCTCGCAAGCAGTTCTCTCTAAATTCCAGCCAGCGCTCAAAAAATGCTAAAAGGAGAAAAACATGTCTAAAAAAAAGAAAGGATTAATCTTAAATAAATACATAAAATATAAAACTACACTACAAAAATAAAACAAAAAAGATTAAAATCCACCTGCAGTATATGTTACTTCTTCAATTTCAATGTATTTGTCCTGTTATTTCATTTTTTTGGACCAAAGTACTCACTGAATCGAAGCTTTCTTGCGTTCGTATCTTTCAAACTTTTTTGTGCGTAAAAAACCAGAATCATATTAAGGCATTTATAGATTAACAGGGTTCCTTTTTTACCAATGTTAAAATTCACAGCTTCATCATACATACCGAACTCTAACACGGGTATTTTTTTCGAAAATTTCGAAAAAATTGAGATTTATTATTTTTAGATTTTCCGACAATTTTCGAAGATTCGAAAAATTTTATTTGATTTTTTAGCGGTTTAACCGTACCCTAAATATAAAAAACTAGCAGATCGGGCCCGGAGAGCCCAAGGTCTGCTAGTATCGAATGAAATTTAAATAAATAAATTTATAATATTATAATTTAAAAGGTTTTGCCACAAATTTCTGCTTTGTAGCGAGTAGTTTAAATGAGTTCATCGGTTATATTTTTTAAATTTTTATTTCAAGGTAATTCCAAAAAATAGTTGCTCATATACATACGGATTATCAATGAGGGTTATAGCAATATTTAAATACTGTCTTTTGAAGTGCTTTCAGCGCCAAACTGTGTCACCGAAATTGTAATTTTGATTTTGAGTAGTATTACGGAGGAATTTTTTTTAAAAAACACCTCAGCACTCAATTGGACATAGTTTGTGTTTAATTTTATAACAATAGGTGAAGGTAGACATGGACCCGGTTTATTAAGGCTAGCAATTGCTCCATCCTGGTTATATTAACACTAACTGTCGAGATCATATGTGGGTCGTATCAGCAAGCTCTTTTGAAGACATAACATGAAAAAGAGAAGCTCTTATTGCTCTTTGCAAACCTTTTAAGTTATTTTTGTTTCATCTTATGATGGCCCTACGGTAATAATTTTGAAGTGAATTAACCATCGTGTTTGTTAGTTTTCCCGCACCATAATGCAAACTGTCTTTTTTTTAGTTTAACTGGCTTCGGTCATATGACCGAGGTTTTCCAATTTTTTGAAATTAATGTCTTTGTAAGTACTTTTGAATTGCGAAAAAGTTAATAATTTTGTATATCAAGTCTAACGCTTCTTTGACTACGCCGAAAACATTCTTGATTTTACTCCAGGCTTCTAGCATTTTCGACTTAGCAACATTTTTAATTGTGTTACT
The DNA here is from genome assembly GCA_035046665.1 of Euphysa ruthae. Taxonomy (NCBI): domain Eukaryota; kingdom Metazoa; phylum Cnidaria; class Hydrozoa; order Anthoathecata; family Corymorphidae; genus Euphysa; species Euphysa ruthae. The sequence goes on along the minus strand of JAUZNK010004125.1, from coordinate 7,559 downwards.
AAGTTTATCGACGAAAGATTCATGCAAGTAATAAACCATCAAATTCCTGCATAACCTTGCCTATGGCCAAGGTTATGCAGGAATATCATAACATATACGCATTTTAATATTGATGCTAATCAAACTTTTTATTTTTTGATGTATAAAATTAGTTGCATGACAAAGCAAGAAATGGGGCCAAACCTCCTTTCTTTATAAAGTTCGTTTAAGGAAAGCAGAGTTATTATAAGTGAGTTACTAAAGTAAATCTTCTCCTGGAAAGATCTTGGTTCCTATCAACTTCTGAGTCGGTGAGGAAACGCAGAACGCAAAAAATTTACTCAACGATGTAATCTGGACAGGCGCACCGAAATCTGTGTATATGGGTAAAAATATTATTGAAAATGCTGTGGCATCTGCTGCATTATCATTTAATGACGGTGTATCTGGTATTATAGAAGCTTTTAAAAAATTGAAACTTGACTCAAGATATATAGTAAAGGAGGATAGTATGCGTGTGAAACAAATGGATAGAAAGTCGACAGATAACGTAAAAAAATAAAGATCCATCTGTAAAGGCTTTGTAGATTAAGACAATGGTGAGGGTGAAGTTAATGGGCAGGGAGTGTTTAAACTCAAAATTAAATAATTTTCTTGTATTACCATACCCCTTTTTATAAATATTCAATAGAAATTTAAAATCTTTAAACTTAGAAAATAGGGGGTAGCTTAATGACTGTTTTCTCAGTTTAAAGATCATAAATTTCTGTCGAATATTTATAAAAAAAGTACTAGTCCAATTGCTTTCAAATTTGGAACAATTATTCCTAATAACTTGTTGTACGTGCCGACAACAAGATTTTTCAGATAATCATTCATGAATTTTGTTCGTCAAAATTTAGTTATGGCGGAGCCCGATGCAGAGGAAATATTTTTTTTTTCAAAATTTAAAAAATGTCGGCTATTGCATAACCATTTTATGTAACTTAATATGAAATTTGAAGACTTAGTTCTTTTTGAGTTACCTTTGACAGAGACGCACCAAAATTTTTGGGTTCAAATCATGCGCATAATCAAGGATTTTTTGTAAAAAAATAAGTTTTGCTTTTTTTATATTTGTCAACGTAAAAGTATGTACACGGAGAAACTCAAAGTACGAACGAATAATTCAATGGTGTTGTTTGGTCTCAGTGTCCCGACCGAGCTTTCATTAATAAAAGAATTTTTGAGCTTGGCAAAAATTCTGCAGACCTGCATGGTGTAAAAATTCTCTTAATAGTTCTACGTCATTTTGGGCTTTCCAGAAAAGTCACTGATGTTTTTGCGTTTCGGTTAAGTTTAAAACTTGATATCTCAACTTTTCATAATAGAAAAGACATGAAAGTTTGAGGATAGTTTCTTCATGGTCAGAAACCATGTCATGAGGCTTTTTTTTTATATTTGCTTATATCTTGGTTAACAAAGTTTTTAAAGTTGGTACTACCCTTAACAATCTCTTAACTTTGACTTGATTAGTGATAAAGTCTGAACAAGTGAGGCAATAAAAAAATCTCATTGTAAATTAATTTTATATCTATGCATAGTCTGTCCTGAAGATTTCAAATCTATTCCATCATTTAATTTTTTAAGTTTTGTAAAACCATATTTTCCAAAAAAGTAATTTACATGGTGTATTTTCAATAGAAACTATAATATTAGCACTTCCCAAAGCAAAGAGAAACTTTTTTTCCTATACTACCACACCTTAACATTGATGCAAAACCATAATAATTTAATTTAAGATTGCAATCTTTTCTGATTTCTTAACAATTGGATTTTCATACAGATCTAGTTAACCTGGATTAATCAGGGAATACTTAACTTTTTTTTGAAAAATCAATGAATTCTGAAGTACGATGTCAGGTAAATAAGTGATCAAATTAAATTGCAAATATGTGATGAGTGACAAATCTTATTACTTTCAAGGAAAAAGTGTAAAAAAGCGACAATATTTTGTTAGGGACTAGATTTTTAAAATTCTCTTCTCGCAATTTTTTAAACCCGCAAATTCATTCCCACCAATCAAAGTATTGTAGTTAGGCTGAAAAGCAAAACTTTCTTCTTCAATAAAGTAAAAAAAGTTTTTTTTTTACAATTTCGCGATTTCCTTCCAAATTTTTATTCTTAATTTTAATTTTGACCTCATATGGGTAATAATTATGCAATCAAAGAATGGCGCAAAACCCTAAAACCAGTCTCTTTTCTTGTCTCAGTGTAAGTCCCGTGGAGGGATGAATTTTTACTAATAATTACCAGAGTGTATCAAATAAAACTAACAATTTTTTTTATCTTTGATAAAGCGAATAACTGTAATAATAAATACAAATTGAATAAAAGGTAGTAAAAAATAAATTTCTACATACATGTATCTTTGATCGTAAGTTCTATAATCGTCATGCAAAAACCTAAACCTTATGTTAACAGAGCTGACTACAATACTTTGCATACAAATCTCCAGCAGTTCTGCAAGAAATATATTTAATTATATTTTCTGCGAATTTTCAAGGATTTATTATTTGAAAAAAAAAAAAATTCTGATAAAAAATTTTTAAAATGACACAAAATAACATTTTAAAGCAAATTAGGTATAGTTTACATTAGATATCAGATTTCCTAACAAATCAGAACAATTGAAGCTAGAAACTGAAGACACCTAATTAACTTTATTTTAATGTAATATTTAATTAAATTTCTGACTTTTATAACTAGTGTAAACGTTACCTTAAATTATCTTATAATTCTATATGCCTATGTTTGACACTTTCAATTTTATTAACAAAGTCACTTTTCTCCAGACAGCCATTACACGTCTCGTCCCAATCTAACAGAATTTTCTTCAGTTGCTTGACTCTCATTTTCTTAAGATTGATGTTTTTCCAGTCTAATTCCTTTTCATAGACAAGCTCACATATCTGTTTGTCTTTTTTCTTTAAAGCTTCACAGATGCTTTTAACAGGTTTGAAGAAAGATAGTGGTTTGACAACATCATTTAGACTGTAAGTTGCAGAATCTTCAAGTCCTCCGATGTAATAACACTAAGAGAATAAAATCTTTGATATTTTATGCATTCTATCTTTAACATGGAAAGTTTTGTAACACCTAATAAAATGTAGCTTTTACCCCTAATTTATTTGACCTAGAGCCAATAACCTTTTCAAAACAACTGATAAGCCAAATTGTATAAAAGCAATATTTTCTTAGTTGTAAAAAAAAACTCTATTGGGCCAGATTTAAATTTTTTATCGGTGCAATAAATTCTCAAAAAAGCAGTAGATATGCTAAAAGCATTTCCTAACATTATTCAAAATCTGAGTTGAAAAAAAGTTGCAACTCAAGTTGGCCAATAAAAATTTCTCAATTCCATGATATTTTCCTGAATATTTGGGCATAAGCACTGAGCCATGATAAAACAGCTTTTTGTGAAAGAACAAAACCATAAAAATAACTTTTGCTGACATATTCAGCTAGAAGAAAAATTTCTCCAATCCAATCAATTTTTTGCTTCTGATATGTCTGTGAAGAGAGTACTGCCATGTTGAGAGTGAAATAAGTCTTTGGCTGTGATTTATTTTTTGTGTGGTTTTGGCATTTTCTCCAGTTCTACAAGTGTGTCTAAAGCCTGTGTATATGTGGGGCATTCAAAACAGGTAATTGAATGACGTTAAACTGCAAACAACAATATAGTTTTTGAAATTTTTTACTAAGATCTGGTGGTGTTGATTTGATGCCATTTCTAGATTGCCTTGAGTTTTTTAAAAGCCCTTCCACCAGAGCAAGAGCAGCCTTTAAACCTAGATCAATATATTTATATAAGTTTATTTTTATTTTTATTACATGAAATGCTTTTTATGAATTTGTTCTAAAAGAAACTTACAAATTTGTTTTCTCTATTTTTAGCTTTTTTACAAGCTTTTTTAAGTTTATCCGTGGAGTCTTTCCTATCCACATCTGTCAACGTCTTCTCGAACTTCTCCAAGAACTTCACGCACACTAAACCAAAAAACAATTTTAGCTAACACATGTCCATGATTTGGTCAAGAAATAGTGTGCCTGTGACACTGGAACTGACGTGCAATTGGTTCTCTCGCACAACAAATTCAATATTTTATAGTGATCCAAGGTAGGTATTGTTTTTTTTAATTAACATAGTAATTAAAAAACATAGTAATTAAAAAAATTATTCTAATCTCATAAAAATCTATTAGGTGTACAGGTATTTTTTTTTTAAGGAAAAAAATAATCTTCTACAATACTTCTTTGCATATAAGTTGAGTTCTTTATTTAAAATTTGTGATATTAATTAACCATTTTAATGCTATAAAATGCTCGTTTCATTTTTTAACGCCTTATATGAAAAGAAAGCAGATTCTGTCTGATTTTAGCTAAAGCTCTTTGGATTTAGATGCTGCAAACAACTATAATGGAACAACTAATCATACCAGCTTTAAACATTATTTGAAACACGTTGAAGCTAATTTCTTTTTCTTTGACAAGAAAATAAATTCTACTCAAAATTTGAAATTATAGCCACAACATAAAATTCAAGATGAAAACAAACAGCATATTAAAGGTAAATAAAAATTAAAAACATGTGATGAGTTAAGCATTTATCTATTCAGGCAAGGTTTCAGGACTTTTCCCTTCTTTAGGACTTAATATATTTTATTTTTATATATATTTTAAGCTATATCAAAGGCAATTCCGCAAAAAAAATTCAGACCATATAATGATTTAATTAGTGCCCAAACCTCCAATTCTTAAAATTAGAATATGAAAATAGTAAAAAGGTTGAACCACTTTTTTTTTCATGGTTAAAGCATGAAAACACTTTTCCTTTGATATTAAATAAGACGCAAATGGAAATTCAAAATCTACTCAAAATTTCAATTTCAACAGTATATAAAATGTTAGGGTATTCATCATAGGAAAGTGTTAAAATTGTTACAACGCTTTTTAAACTAAAATTAGCCTATTTTTGGTCTAAGAAATGATGAAACACTCTGAACTTCACTAGTAAAATTCTTAATTATTTTCTATAAGTAATCAATTCCTTACTAGGATTACTTTTTCAATGCCACAGTTGCATGTAAATATCAGAAAATAAAATTAAAAGTATGTGCATATGTGTAAATACCAAAATATCATGCCTGTTGTACTGGATTGAAACATTTTAAATAAAGATTTTAAGTTCAATATAAAATTGGCCCTCCAAATAATATTTTGGATTTGTAAAACCAATGTTAACCATTTTATTTTGTTGTGTGCCTTTCAATTACATGCTCAAAAAAAAAAAAAACAACCATGTCTTTATTAAATTTTAGAAACAAGACTAGATTTTCAGTCACAGTGCAACGAAAACTAAAAAGGGCCCCTCTCTATGTAGGTGAACTTTTTGAAATATTCCTATCGATTCTTATTGGTCCTTATGGGTTTAAGCTTCATACAAAAAGTAACATCAAACACCTCAATATTTCTTAATTTTAAGACTTAATTATAAAATTTTTGACCACAATGCAACGACTTGATTCACTTTGTAATCTAGGATTTAGTCTAACTAGAGGTAATGTCAAGGATCTTGTGAAGGGGTAAATTATTATGAACATCACTAAAACATCATTCACCAACAATTGACCAGGAAAATGTTGGCTTCAATCTTTTATGGCGAGAAACAATTTGTCAACGAAGAAAGCAAATTTGATTAGTGCTACTCGTAAATCAGTGACGGAAAACTCCTTTATAATATACAACTTCTATGTGCTGCATAAACTTTTAAGTGAAAACAATTTTCAAGCTAGTCAGGTTTGAAATTGCAATGAGAGTGGATTTCCTAGTGACCTAAAAGGAGTATGAGTCGTTTCAACCAAAGGGAAAGTCACTTACCATGTACTGGTGCTAGAAGAAAAAATACTACTATATTAGCAATGGCAAATGCAGCTGGAAAAGTTTTATCCCCACTCGTTATATTTACTGGGAAAACCTTTCAATCAACATGGAGGGTTGAAGAAGCCTTGCCTGGAACTTGGTAAAGATGTTCCGAAAATGGATGAATGATGACAGAATTATTTTCACAATGGATGTGTTTTGTGTCACCGTTAAAGTCTTACATTTATTATATGACAAACATCTTATCCAATATTTTGGTATTACTGCTAAGGAAAGTTGGTAATAGAGGAAGCTACAATAATCAAGTGTTCCCACCACATGTAACTGATGTCCTACAACCACTGGATGTAACAGTTTTGGACATGTTAAGCATCAATAGGAAAGAATTTTTGAAGAATGGAACAGTGCATTTGGACTTCGTGAAATTTGTAAAGCAACATTTGTGATCTGGCTTATCAGAATAAAGTAACATCTTTGCGCTGGTTTCGGTTTCACTGGTATTTTACCCCTTGATTGCTCAAAATATCCTGCTCATCAATTTAATCAATGTCTGGTAAAACGAGGTAATTCTTGGGTAGAGATGGCAAAACCAGCTGACCTGATGGATCGAACGCCACATGCATGCAGTAGCTGCATGAAACAAAGAAACTCCTTCTACATTCATTAATTTCATCTTGCTCTAAATCGATTTTGTTGGAAAAGTTGCCTACGGTCAATACCAAAGACACAGATATGTAGTATATAATCGTACCCTAAAGCTATACTTCTTGAAATAGCTTGCAGTAATCTCAGAATTTAACGGTTAGTTTTATATATCAGCAATTAAATAAAAGACAAAAATATGATTAGCAATATACCTTCACAATCTCCTTCTTTCAAAGCACAAATAGCTTGTTCTATAAGTATCATGGAAAATAATACAAAGAAAGCATAACTAATGTTTGAAATTCCAAGCATCTTTACACGAGAAGTTTTGAGAAAAAATATCTTTTTCCTCGTACCTTTTTAGTAAGGCTCGATTCTGATTTGTTTTGATTTTTCTATTTTGTTTAAAGTTAAGCTCAAACAAATTTGTGGCGAACACTGATTGGTTGATGATGACGAAAACGGTTATCTGTTGTGGTCGGCGCCCGTGAATTTAGATAATAGACTTTTTTTTTATCCTTTGTCGACGCCTGACCAAAAGTTATTCAATGTCCAAGGTAGTGCGACGAATGCCATTTTTACGGCAAGACCAACTCATTGTAGTGCAAGATCTTTTACACTCACACACCACTCCCTTTAAAAGGGAGTTTTCTGTCCATCCAGTTAATAGAGAGACTCTAGTCGGCATTTTGTGACCAAAAAAGATCAGCGAGATATTTTTGTCTAATTGTCTAAATCTTCCAAATAAGGGTTTTATGGTTGGCACGTTAAATGCGGTTTAGAAGAAAAATGGTATTTAGAAGCTTATAGAATCCATCGTAAATATGTTGTTAACCTCATTCGTAGAGAGAAACAGACATTTTTTCGCAACTATAACGTAAAAGTAGGACAGAAGTCGTTTTTAGAGGCATGTAAACCACTTTTATCCACTAAGCTTATTATTAATAGAGAACGAATACTTCTTTTTGAAAATGGTGATGTTATTTCTGACGAAAAGAGCGTAGTTGAGATAT
>JAUZNK010004124.1:0-10569 GCA_035046665.1 Euphysa ruthae | reverse complement strand
TTTTTCTGTTGTCTTGTAATTTTCATAGCTAATGTATATTTGTTTGTGGCAGAATAAATACTTACTTACTTACTATGTAAGCGTTACAAACGTTAAATAAATAAATGAATGAACGTTTGAATTTAATTTTGACAAGGAAACAAAAAAAAAAAAAAAGAAAAAACTGTTAAAGAAATGGTTTTCCTATACCTGTCAAAAATTTGATGATTTTAGAACAAAACACAGAGTTGTGGACCCTTACAAAGACAATAATTGAGGATAGGACTAACCGTTTAAGATTTTCAATGCTTTTAAAAGACTCGCTCTATCTATTCACACTTTTATAATTTCGAATAGCAGGATGATACGAAACGTAATTTTTTAGGGTATAAAGCTGATATAATTGTACCAAATTCATGCTCCATCTTAAAAATGACATAACGTTTACTTATTAATTCGTAATATAACTTCCGTTTAGCGAGTAGTTTTAGTAATCCAAACTTAATTGTATTTCTTCTTATTGTGATTTTAAAATGCTCTTTTAAAAATTTTCTTTGTATTTAATTAGTAAGGAAGACAAAAACAAAACTCACAAGTGATTGTGATAGTGATTAAAATCGTGATTTTAAGTTACTTTCCCAATCACCTAGTTGATTACGTGAATTATATATCGTTTTTTAGAAAACCAATGCTGACCTCCGTCAACCGGACTAGTTACAACCCAACCTAGTTTTTTTTTAAATGTAGCATCAAGATCACTCTTTTGGCTAGCCCCAATAACATATCTGGAAATCAATCCCCAAGAGAAATTTGAATTTCCTTTACAATGCCACAATAAATTAGTCAAGTTTAGATTTAATTGAAATTCTAACTATTCCTTTTTCGCGACCATCATTAGAAGATTTTTCCCTAAATTATTCAGAATATTTGGTTCATTTGACAGAAAGATCATTAGAAGCATCAAGTATCACAAGCGTCATCCCAAAATTTAAGGAAAATTAAACAACTGAAGATGACAGATTCCTTATTCAAAATTGGAATTAAAAACACTTCATTCTTATTCTTCAGCAAAAACACCATAAGAATATTGTAATAGAATCAGCTCGAATCATTTTTTTTAAACGAAAAACTATTACCAAGAATAATACAAATCATACTTTACACTATTACACTACTAATTGAATGCGTTTCCCGTTTCACAAATTTGCTTCAATTTACGTTAAAATAAATAGACTACTATAGATAGTAGTTAGGCTATTTTTCACTTCATCATTTATAAACTCTATTTCTTTATTAAAGTTACGTTTATATTGTTTATATTGTATGAAAAAACTACATGGATTTAAAAATTGACCGGAACAGCCTCCAAAAATAAATGAACATTATAACAGAAAATAAGACTTATTATTCATAATTATGTGAAAAAAAAGCCTGAGGGTTGTTCCAAAATGCAATGCAACACGAAAATAGAAAACTAGGAACATTGTGTTTCCGATAATATCGTCTATAGTCATATAAGTGCATATATATTTGTTTCTCTAACCATAAAAAGCCAATTAGTCTTTATACCAAGATTTTTCAGCACTTTTCCCTTATATTTCTAGTTCTTATGAGCCCTCTGTCTACATTGCATTTTAATGACATGATTAGTATTTCATCGGTGTATTTCATACATTAGAGTAATTTTTCAATCTTCGCATTTACTTACATCCATGTTTGAAATTGTCTGATTTTTGCCTTGAACCTAGCTTTTACGATAAGGACAAAACACATACGTAAGTGTTTGCATTGCTGTATTGTTTTCCATTGAAAATCCTCTTAATATAACAAATAACTATTCATGCCAAACACTAATGCATTTTGTTTCATGCTGACAGTTTGTGATGGGAATGGCCTAATTTCCATCCAGAGCTTAATCAAAACGGTTATGACCAAACACATGTAAATAAGAGGATTTAATAAATAACACTCTTTCATACCATGTCAGCATTGACATGTCAATTTGAGAATAGTTTAACTGTCATCCCAGGTTGTATCCACATTTCTAGAACTAAACGTAGGAAGACCAGCCATCCAAGTCTTTAAATCAAAAAATCCATTGATCTAAATATCTGTTGGCCTTTTTATCAGATTGCTGCAGTATTATCTCTGTAATTACTTCTCTAATTATCCATGTAATTATCCTGTTTGAAAACTCACAGGTAGTTTTGTTAACTTTTGATTTAGGGAATGTTTTTCCCAGCATTCCGTCTCCCCACTTTGGCTATATGGTGAATCAAAACACTCCTATTGTTGCTTAGTGCAGATATTTTTCAATGAATAGGGACATTTTTGTCATTCATTCAAAATTGAAGTATTTAGCATTTACGGAGAACAATATTATCACTGTTTAGCATAAAAACAATATTTTTTAATTGTATGTAAATTTCCTTTGTTTTCGGTTCATAATATCCCTATTAGCTTTAATTCTATGTTCACCTGCTTTAAATTTAATTTACAGCAGTTTCCCCTTTCTTGCCTTTACTTTGAAGAATCGCGTAAGAACTTATCAGATAGTTTGAGTAAAATCGATGAAGCTCTATCAAATATTAGGGAAAATTAATTAGTTAATATCTTGTTACATGGAGAAAAAAAAAATTCCAATTACAGAAATCGTTTTAACATTAAAATGAAATTTCCTGAAGAACTCTTCAAGGTTTCATGGGCTACTGTTCTAAATATTGTAGAACCGAATTATTTTATTTTTATCATAACATTTTTATTGAGTTAGAACTTTTAATTGACCTGTGGCATGGAGTTACCAAAACGAGCACTTTTTAAAATTAAAAATGCCTAAAAAAATAAGTGACACAATTTAATTAAAATTAAGTTATACCTTGGCTCTTCGATGTGTGACGGTTTAATCATGACGAAGATTTTCTAGGCTAGACTGAAGAATTATATAAAAAGAAGAAACCAGACTGAAGAATTATATAAAAAGAAGAAAGTTAAAACTTTCAAGGTAGTTAACTTCCAGACAAAAACGAAAAACAACAAAAATGATTTTATTATTCAAAATAAGAGAATTCGAATAATTTTGCAAGAAACCACTGCAAAGGCTAAAAAATCTCAAAACGATAGAATTTAAAAAATTTTTTACTTTATTGCTTTTTTTGAAGCTGCTACAAATATTTCTCACAAAGTTTGCAGAACAGCCTCCTACTAAAATTTTCAAGTCACATCGTATTTTTGATGATTCCAGCGCACTAAAAAGTAAAATAAAGCATCATTTGAGATTAACCTCGCGGCATATATGCTCAAATCCTCGCGAGAGTATCAGCTTTGAGCCTAACATAGGATAGTCTGTTTCGACCTCATTGTGGTCTCATCAGCCATGCCTAAGGTTGAAGTTGAATGTCAGTCTTGTTGGAGTTAGACCGACGTCTCGCATTTCGTACCGCTTTTTAATTAAGCATTTTCATTGGCCACCGCTATGGCAACTGCAATAAAAAAAAACAAAAAAACTTGACGGAACGATATCGTTGTTGGTTTATAAACAATAGAAAAATACAAAGGTATCATAATATAAAAGTTTTTACTTTGTTAATAAGGTTTAGCTCAAATGTTAAAGTGCTTGTTCAGCAAGTGAGAGTTATGGGAATCGATGCCCCGTCCTATAATTTTCTTCTTACTTTTTCTTACAAACTATTGAAGATAGCAAATTTTAACCAAACCTTCTATAATAAATTAGTTCGAAAAACTGTTTGTTTTGGTTTTGGCCCTACGTTAAAATAATCGAATCCTCAAAATTTCTTTTTACTTTTTTTTTAAGATTTCTTTTGAAATGCGCCAATTAGCCAAATCTTGGCGGGTTATACAGCTAGTTACACCTAATAATTGGGATTGAGTTGATTATGCGGCCTTTGTAAATTCCGTATAATTTTTAAAAATTGAAAATTCTCAGAGAAAACTTCTGTTTATTTAAAAGAAAGCAAAATAAAATAATTTAGAAATTCAATAGTTATATTTCTATGCTATACATGTGTTTTTCATGCAATAAATTCAATAGTTACATTTCTACGCTATACAAGTGTTTTTCTTACAATAAGTTGCTTGAACTATCAGTGAGTAAGAATGAGTAATAAGCAGAGGGATCAAAATAGATAAGGGGAAACGAAAAATGGAGTTTGCAAATATTTGTAAAAATCGTCAGATCTTTCCTAAATTCTCCGATACTTTAAATAACAACAAAAAATCATAAGCCAACTCAAACGATATAATCGGATTTTTTAGATTTGTGACCAAAATTTAATGCAAAATTACCTAAAAATTTCCTAAAAAACAAAAATTATTCTAAAATATCAAATCTGTCGAACTTTGCATTACCTGCCATACTTTATTAATAATGAGACGTTACAACTTCTGTTAAAACTTACCTTTGGATTTTCATAGCTTTTGATAAATTAAATATTATTTTGGCTGAGAAAGATTTTACTAGTGCATAATCAATCCGAACTTCATCTGATTTTAAGTACACTTCTATTTATTTTTTTTTCTCGTAAGAGCCTTGTTCATAATCCAAAATAGAATTTGGCAAAAAATTGAGGATATTGCACGAAGTAAGAACACATAACTTAGAAAGACACGCTATCTTCCAACTCAGATAGAACTTCATCCTTTCCCATCCTCCTTTTCAACTGATTCCTACTAAAATCACAAATTTACTAGCTACCCAAGCCCACTCCCCCTTTATGCAGCTACCCCAAGCCCACTCCCCCTTTATGCAGCTACCCCAAACTCCCCCTTTATGCAGCTACCCCAAGCCCACTCCCCTTTATGCAGCTATCCCAAACTCCCTCAAAAAATTTAAATAACTTTTTCACTATGATTTTCATTTTGCAAAGTAAAACAAAAAATCGTTTATATATTTATGTATATATTTATGTATATATTTATTGTATATATTTATGTCTTTTAACTTGTATATTAGGTCTCAATGTAATTATAAAGATTTATAACTGAGTCTGAAGGAGCAATTTCTTGGATGGGTTTTGATGTGTGTAATAGTCGTCCTCTGGGAGACCCTTAAAGGTTAAATTGTTTGATAAGCTTTTGTAAACACCAAACTGCACAAACAAGTAAAAACCCCAATCACAATTTCTTTAATGTGCAAGTAACACCTTGAAGTTTTGTATATGAACTTTCCGAGGAATTCTTATAGTCTATGAATATTTTGTTTTTTACCGGGTATTGCAATAACGTGTTTATTGTTGTTATATATTTATATCATATTTATTGTGATGATAATTTATTGTTTGAAAATTCTGCTAAATGCTCGCCTGTTAACAATAATGATTCTCCGTCTGACTACCAGAAATCTATGCATTCTGCTAGCGCTGAGAATGCACTTGTTATGAAAAATGTAAAGTTATCCGAATTTATTTAGTATAGCACGTATTAACAATTAATGTTAAAACAAGCAAACACAAAATCAGGTTTACAATGGAACTATTTGCACTCGCTTTCCAAAGAATGTATTTATTGAAATGGCTCTCAACTCTGCAATATTACATTTTTATAAAAGTGAAGATGGGACCAAAGTGAAAAAACAGAGAAAACGATTAAGAGCTATGAATAAGGTGTATCTAGGAAAATAAAATGAAGATGAAAAGCAGGTTTCATATTTCAGGAGGATTTTAAGCGAACTTACTTAAGTTTGCGTTAATGGTTGGTTTAATTGTGTTTTCTCGGTTTGTTAATTTGTGGACTATTCCAGCATTTTAAACTTCAAGATCTCAAGTTAGACAAAAGTTGGTGACATAAAGTTTTTAGGAGGCCTTCTCAAAATCTATGAAAGCTTATTGATGACTCATTGCTAAACTCCAACTTTACTTAAGTAGAAAAACCAAGTTTTGGTCCGGTTTTTTGAATAAGTGAGGCAAATTTGTCCTATGACACGTTGATTTAATTGTAGAGTGTCTGCAGCCAAGGTTTTAAGTTCTCATCATTACCATATTTGTAGATAAAGCGTTTAGTTTTTCCCATTTCAGCTTCCAGTAGATAAAATAATTGGTCTCCAATTATCAAGACAGCACCCCAGTGACAGAAGCCAAAGACTTAACCGCTAGACCAGACATCCATCAAAATCTTAGGGGGCGCTAAACTCAAAAATATCCCGGCATATCAGGGATAAGACCTTTTTTAAAGCAGTGGAGATAAACACGGATGTTACAAAACTGAATAGTTATTAGTTGAAATTAGACTTAAAAGATTGAAGATCATTATCGGAAGGAAAACAATCAGAAGGCAGAGAGCTCCGCAAGCGAGCAGTGCGTGGGAAGAAGCGTGCTGAATAGATGTTCTTGAAATTTAGGGATCTGTACTGCTAAAGGACGAGTAGCAGATAAAATTCTTGAAGCCCTTGAAAAATTTTTAAATAAAGGAGGTGTTAATTCTTTCAAATCAGAACAGTTTTTACGAAAATACTTATAGAAGAGTAAAAAAAAAAGATAACTTTCTGCGATAGGAAAGTGATTGAAAATTTAAACCAAGATCAGGACCAACAAGGTTGAGTAGTTATACGTTTTTACATTCAGTGAAAAAGATATAGCAAAGGCGTTATCCAATACATATTTGGATGGTTTGCAGCAATACAATTTACCTGAGGAATTTAGGCCTAATAAGCAAACTGCATAGATTAAGAATTTTTGAATCCTGGGACAGCAGATGCCAACTTCCACCAATAATGAGAACGGGATTCATTTATTGAACAACCTGCAGAGAGCCGGAGAGATTTCTGAAGAACACGTTTGCAGTACAACTACAAGAATTTTATCGGGCCCAGTAAATTTAGAAGGATAACATTTCCAACCCTTTTGTTTATTGCTTTGTGGTGAATAAAGTCAGTGCCGGTCTTAAGTGGGAAGTTAGACCAACATAGCAATAGTTCTACCTTATTTTCAGCAAAGGTGTAGACCTCAGCTCCATTGAAGTGTTGAGGAATCAAAGATTTATTCTTTTTTGAAAAAATCTATAGAAGCGCTAGAAGTCTCGATATCTGACAGATTGAGTGATCAGACATTCATGGACCTGGTTTTGGTAAGAGTGTTCAACCTGCTGAAGGATTCTTTTACAGTCATTACGGGCTCTAGTAAAAAAATGTCTGTTCTCAACCCAAGTAGATTGCTGAAGAAGATGAAAATAGTGCTTGCGATGAGTAATTGTGGTTGCAGTTTCTGGTGAAAACCTTGGGCACGAATGTAGTTTCACTTGATACTTTTGTGTGAGAATATAGACATTGATGTCAACACGAAGGCAAGAAGTACTTTCCTTAGCACTTTCCTCTGTAACAAGGTTGAAGATGTGTTGAAGTGGAATATCAAAGAGTAGATCACATAAGCTTCCATGTGATAGAAAAACAATCTCTTTTATGTGAATGGTTTCTAGATTATCACAATAAGCTTCATATCTTATAGAAAAATAAGTTCAGATCGTGTAAATACCGCAAATTGGTTAAAAAGTAGTTGTGAATTTAGAATAGAGCTGATTCGTTGAATAACCTAGTGTGGTTTGACTTTAAAAAGCAATAGTTGAAACGTTGAGATATTTGGTTTTCATTCCATTCTTTAGCACGAGGATACACTGCGGTTTATTACTTGTAATATTTCTGCCCATTTCGGGTGTTATAGATTTATATTCTCTAATAAATATCAGCCGTACGATGGTTAAATATAAATTAGTGAAGTTTACAAGAAGCCAGATAAAAATATGGTGATAAAACATTAGCGTCTCTAGGCGGCCAATTGATTTTGCTGCTCTTTGCAAAAATAATATAAAACGGTTTAATATAAATTGAATAATGTTTTATAAATAATTTCCAAGATTTCAACTTGGAAATATAGAGTGAAATTTATAAGCCTAAATTTTAGATGAATAAAGATAAAAGAAAATTATTAAAACATTGACTAACTGAAAAAAATATAATATCATCATCAGGAACTTTTTAATATTCTTGATTTTACCTCCACTTCCGGTAATTCGAATAATGTTTGGTGCTCAAATTAAAAAGGAAAATTTTAAGAACCTATTTTTGTTCTATAAATAAATAAAAATCTCGGCTACCTGCTGCTATGCTTGGTTTCTTATAAAAATAAAAACTTGTGAATCATTTGGCACGCAGTTGAAAACTTATAAATCATTTTATATAGATAATACAATAAATATAATAAATATACCTTTTACCGCCAATAGAGCAATAAAACAAACTTTGTTACGATATGCAAAACCCCACTTAACAATGTACAGAAAAGTAGCGTTATATCGCTAGTCTCTTATGTTCGGCACTAATATTGATCCGAATTTGAAAAACCGAAAACATATGCGCAATTGATAAAATTTTAACAGCAAAATAGTGAAAATAAAATTTAACCTTTGTTGAAAAAAATAGATAATTCCAGGAGCTTTCTTACCTATGGCTACCTGACAAAACCGCCCAAGACCAAACTCTTGTGAGAGTGACAATAGATCTTTTCTATTTGAAACTAACTGCCAATCGAGAAAAATGATATAGGTTAATTTTCTACTTTAATCTTTATTGGAATGGAATAACGTCTTTAAGCATAAAATCAAGGAAACATTTTTAGCTCTCTGGATATAACTACTACTATATATAGACTATAATAGTTTCTTTTTTCTTTTTTTTTTTAATTTTAAATGTTTATTCTTGTTAGGAGTCCTTGTAGACCTATCCAAAGCGCTTGGTACAGTTGATTATGATATCTTGCTAGAAAAACTGTGTTACCATGGAATTAGAGGGAGATAATTTGATTGGGTTAAAAGTTATCTTAAATCTAAAAGATTTAAGATAACTTTTAATTTGTAATTAATAAAAACTCCAGATTAAGAAAGGTTTTGTGCGGTGTTCCACAGGGATCGATTCTGTGTCCATTACTTTTTTAACTTAATGTCAACGATATGTATAAAGCATCCAATACTATGTCATCGATTATTTATGCCGATGACACAAACTTCTTTCTTAGAAATAACAAAATCACTACACTTTTTAACGTCACGAACCATGAACTAGAAAAAATTAATGTGTGGTTCAAAGCAAAAAAAATTTCCTTAAACACATATAAAACAAAATTCACGATTTTCCACAAGATCTCACAAGCCAACAATCTTCCCTTAAAATTACCAAATTTATTTATAAACCACAAAACTATCGAAAGAGCAAAATTGCTTGAAATTCCTTGTTGTTTTAATTGATGAAAATTTATCTTGGAAAAGCCATATCACAACATTAAAATCTTAACTCGTATGCGCTATTGTTCTGCTAAAAAAATCGAGACCCTGTCTAAACAAGCAGTCTCGTAAACTCTAGTATTTCAGTTTTATACAGAGTCACCTTTCGTATGCTAATATCGCTTGGGGGACTACCCAACAAAACCAAACTAGTAAAATTATTAAATCTTCAAAAATACGCCTGCCAAACGATAACATGCAAAAAAAGACCTGATAGCGCTTTGCCTGTAATGTAGGACATAAAAATTCTGAACGTTCACAACTTAAATATCTACCAAGTTTTCATTTGTAATGTAATGTAGGACATAAAAATTCTGAACGGTCACAACTTAAATATCTACCAAGTTTTCATTTGTAATGTAATGTAGGACATAAAAATTCTGAACGTTCACAACTTAAATATCTACCAAGTCTTCATTTATAATGTAATGTAAGACATGAAAATTCTGAACGTTCACAACTTAAATATCTACCAAGTCTTCATTTGTAATATAATGTAGGACATAAAAATTCTGAACGTTCACAACTTAAATATCTACCAAGTCTTTATTTGTCATGTAATGTAGGACATAAAAATTCTGAACGTTTACAACTTAAATATCTACCAAGTCTTTATTTGTAATGTAATGTAGGACATAAAAATTCTGAACGGTCACAACTTAAATATCTACCAAGTTTTTATTTGTAATGTAATGTAGGACATAAAAATTCTGAACGGTCACAACTTAAATATCTACCAAGTTTTCATTTGTAATGTAATGTAGGACATAAAAATTCTGAACGTTCACAACTTAAATATCTACCAAGTCTTCATTTATAATGTAATGTAAGACATGAAAATTCTGAACGTTCACAACTTAAATATCTACCAAGTCTTCATTTGTAATATAATGTAGGACATAAAAATTCTGAACGTTCACAACTTAAATATCTACCAAGTCTTTATTTGTCATGTAATGTAGGACATAAAAATTCTGAACGTTTACAACTTAAATATCTACCAAGTCTTCATTTGTAATGTAATGTAGGACATAAAAATTCTGAACGTTCACAACTTAAATATCTACCAAGTCTTTATTTGTAATGTAATGTAGGACATAAAAATTCTGAACGTTCACAACTTAAATATCTGCCAAGTCTTCATTTGTAATGTAATGTAGGACATAAAAATTCTGAACGTTCACAACTTAAATATCTACCAAGTTTTCATTTGTAATGTAATGTAGGACATAAAAATTACTTACTTACTTACTTACTTACTTACTTACTTATTTACTTACTTACTTACTTACTTACTTACTTACTTAC
>JAUZNK010004123.1:0-10570 GCA_035046665.1 Euphysa ruthae | reverse complement strand
GCTTCTTATTTTTCCGTAAAAGTAAAAAAGTTTCTTTCCTCTGAAGCTTGCTGTTTGAATGTTCATTTCAATATTTCTTTCTTTTCAATACCGGCATCTTATTGAGCGTGAACCTCTTTGATATATCTTATAATGCAGTTCTTTTTTGGACTTTGTCTGTTTTATTATTATTATCTTTTTTGTTGGAAAAGTTAGGTGTATACGTATGATTTTGTCTTATAATTATATTGAATATGCGTAATTCAAAAGTTAAAGTAAAAAAAATTTTAAATCATTTTCTACCTTATCTATATTTCAAAGAAAAAGAGGCCATGGTGTTATAATAATATTTTATAGGATTAAATACGATTATTTTACCGAATTTATCACCCCATTCTTTCTATACTTGTGATGGTTTCTTACTATTATTTAAATTGTTGGCTTCCATATTTTGATAACAGCAGATGAACCGAACTAGCCAAGAATAAAAGTCTTTTTTTTTTTTTAAGCCAAGAATGGCGCCTTTTAACCGATATTAAACATGAAACAAAAATAATACTTTTGAAAACTAAATGTTTCTTCAAACCTCTAAAAAAAAAAAAAATAAAATAAACGAAAAGTTTTATTTGGTAAAGTATGATTTTTTTAGGTGAGCTGAAATCTATTATACAATGCTTGATAAAATTGTTAAGATTTGTTTAAAAGCAAAACAGCGAAAGAAATATTTTTTGTCATCAAGTTTGCTTGAGTTTCAAATGTGTTTTCACACGTGTGGCTGCAACTTCCAAAAATGAAAGTAATGTTTTCACATGTGTGGCTATAAAAAACTCCGTTTTTCTTCACTTTTAAACGGGATATAATGTCACGATATGTAATTGCATCGAAATCAGCCATCACTAGTCTGGCAATAGCAACAGCAGCCATAATTATGAACCAAGTTGATATGATTGATATGATTTTATCATTATTACCTGTACTTATATCAATTTCCCAGACAAAGACCTGTAAGCTAGACCGCTGGCGATAGATCGAAATGGAAGGTCAGTTTGTTCACGTGCCCGTAATAGTTTTATTTAGAAATGAAAATCTCTGCTTATAATCTTGACACAAAAGCAAAACAAAAAGACAAAAAAAAAATTTGGGCAACATTCAAACGTTTCGGACCACAGAAGTTTTTAATCCTATGTATCCATGTTTGCTTGATACGTATTTAAAGTCGTTTTTCATGTTTTGTTTTTTTTTATTTGTAAATATTTCAAATTTTCCTTGCAAAACATGAATACGAAATCATCATAACTGAAACAGGCAGACATCTTAAATTAAATTAAATTAGACATCTGCGTGACATCAACAACAATAATATTTAAACCAATCAAATTGTTTTAATTTACAAAACAATACAATATGATCATGGAATGTTTATATACTCGTGTATAGCAAGTAACAACCATCCACATTATTATGAAACGTCTTAGAGAATAACAGCTGATAAAAAGATGCAACTAAGGAACTAAAATGGAATCAAGATATGAATTTACATTCCTTATGGATACAAATCATTTTAAAACATAAATACTAGAACTAACTAAGTATGGCAAAAATATATCAAAAGTTTTAAGGCTCCAACTACCACAGAATTTTCCAGCAGATTAGCAGCACAAAATTCACGGAAAAAATGCCCCAATCAACAACATAGGTAAGACCAATATCTAATTCGTGCTTGCAGTAGCCCATACTTGCCAATTCTCTCAATCAAGCATATAGAAATAGAACTACTTTATTTTACGTTGTATTTTGCATGTATCAAAGTACTGTGACGGCAGGGGAATTGTAAAATAGCACTAATTTTTCATCTACTCTCTAAAAGCTAACTTGATTAAATTGATTAACACTTTCGCAACAAAAACTACGAATAAAATGATCTTTTCAAAACCACTAAAATTGTCCACCTCTACAGTCATTTCATAGGATTGATATTGGCAGGCACTGATATTTTTAATATAAATGGAAAGAAAAAACATGTTTTCCATAAAACTGTAAACAAGGGGTTTCAAATTATATAAGCTGCAAAATCTTCTCATTAGGTTATGTAGCTACATCTTGATTCATTGTCAGGAAAAAGTTTAAACACCAATATCTCAGGGCGTTATATTTACTAGGCGACAGGGATCAAAAAACATTACAGAGTTTTATTAAGCTTGACGCTAAATTTATATTAAATTTATATTTATATAATAATATGTATAGCAATATGTATAGCATCTCAAATATATCTACTTCAAAAGAGTAAAATTTGAAATAGACATTATGAATTTAAAAATGTTACACTTGATGTGAAAAACCGAGTTGCATGTCGAGTTCAAAAGTCAAAAACCCAACCTAATAAAACATAAGATATCAAAAAGGACAAATAAAAGCTTTTGAAATGGTGAAAACTTGTTATAATCCCAGTTTCTCTACCGATTCTTATCCTCAAATTAATAGGAATAATTAGTGATAGTGAACCCAGTAAACATATCAACGTTGAGAAAACGTTGATTAAAGAGGTTAAAAAAACGTTGATTTATAATTCGGATGGAAACAAGAAATCAACGTTGAAAAATCAACATAGATTCAACGTTGAAAATCCAACATTGAAAAAACGTTGATTTAA
The DNA here is from genome assembly GCA_035046665.1 of Euphysa ruthae. NCBI lineage: Eukaryota > Metazoa > Cnidaria > Hydrozoa > Anthoathecata > Corymorphidae > Euphysa > Euphysa ruthae. The sequence goes on along the minus strand of JAUZNK010004123.1, from coordinate 7,938 downwards.
GAGGTTGAAAAAAAGTTGATTTAATAGTCGGATGCAAACAAAAAAGTCTTGAGTAAATGGTGGATTCCATGCTTCTGCCTGTACAATGGCCAAACGGTCAAGTGACTCAAAATTTTTCAAAAGAAAATTCCAAATTTTCGAATGATAGCTAGCATATATACCTTGAAACTTATTGTGTCAACCTTTAATTTTATTGTTAGTTCTCGGCATTTCTTCAGCAGTTCGGTGGAATATGCTCCACATTTCGATAGCAAAAGTTGGTAGTTCTTGAGGGCCATTTAGACGAAACCTTCCAATATAAGTGTCTCCGAAATAGTCGAGAAGTGTTTCATCATCTTCACTGTAAGTTTGTTGAATATGGCTTGCCAGTCTCTCGAAAACGTCAACAACGTGTTGTGGTGGTATGAAAGCCAAAGCTGGTACCAATTTTAAGTGGAGGGCAAACTCTTGGTTTCCCATATATCGTCCTTGTAGACCAACGGCTTGTATTTTATTAAAAACTTTTTTGTTAGATGAAAATAGCACCGACTTATACCACCTTCTCATACTTTAAAAAACACCCACTTATACCACCTTCTCATACCTTAAAAAACACCCACTTATACCACCTTCTCATACCTTAAAAAACACTCACTTATACCACCTTTAAACCGAAAATGCTTCGATTGAAATATACCGAAGTTGCAATCATTGAACCAAGCTTAAATATTCCAATCTTACTGAGGAGGAGCGCAGTACTTTTTATGATTTAAAAAATGATACTCCGATTATTATCAAAGAGGCGGATAAAATGTCTGGGGTGGTTGTATGGAGTAACGAAGATTACTTAGTGTGAACTCCAGTTTAGTGATGAGAACGTGTACGAGGAGATTATCACATAGAGTGTTGACCCACTGATTAAAGCAATCCAGCATTTCCTTACTAATGTTAATATGAGATCAGACATTAGCAGCTAAACTATGCATTAGTTTATGATCAACAATACTAGGTAAGCATACTTCTATTTACTACCTGAAATCCATAAGTTTTTTTCTTTTCTAACACCGGGTAATACACTGAAACAATCTTTTTTTTCTGAGACTATCATCCCCAACCATTAGTTAAAAAAGTCAATTCTTATATACAGAACACTAACAATTTCCTATGGAAGTTGAGGGCTCTTCCTTGTCTACCAGAAAATTTTCTTTTATTTACAATCGATGTTGTAGGTCTCTATCTTAGTATTCCTTATAAAAAAGATTTCAAAGCAACTAAAAAAAATTTAAATAAACGTGAGTACAAATCTGTCTCCACGGAGAACGTTTAGAGTAGGCGAAATGTGTTCTCAGTAACAACCATTTCAAGAAAAAATCCTTGTAGCCCCTGAAAAAGCTTTTGTATAGTGGCACAACATAGACGACGTTTTTATAATTTGGTGACGTGTGGAAGAAACATTTAAACGTTTTTTAGAGTTTCTTAACAGACTTCGTCCTACTTCTTACTACTCAGCTGAAAAGATTGATTTCTTTGGCTAGTGAAGTTATTCAGAATGGCCAAAGGCTCAGCACAAATATATTTGTTTTGCCGACATATACACACCAACATCTTGAAGGTTCTTCATTCCATGTTTATCATTTCAAAGAGTCAATACCTTTTTTAGCCAAACTCTACTATTAAATCCTATTTACTGAACCATCGCTTTTTCATCATAGATACAACGACTTAAACTCGTGGTTTTTTGATAGAGGGTACAACAAAAATTGTATAGGTATGAGATCCTTAAAGTTAGAAAATTTAGAAAGGAGGAATCGCTCACACAGAGGATTATACTTCGTTGGGATAACAGGTTAGATCTGAATCTTTCATACAATTTTGCGATTTCTAAACAAAAGGAGGTACTTGAAAAATTTTGACTTCTTCTTGCAAAACAGCAAAACGTTTTCAACGAGGTTCTTGTTATTGGATTTAAAAAGGGGTAAAATCCTTAAAAAGCTGCTAGTTAGAGTAAAAAAAAATTGTGCTGGTAATGCTATTGGGAATGTAAAGGTTGCTGTGAGAAACGTAGTGTGGTTTGTCGATCTGTAGTGTGCAGTAGCTCTTTTAAAGATAAAGAGGGTAAAGACTCCTAAAAAATTTGGAGTGTAGTTCATAACTAGAATTCTACCAACGTGATTTAGTTCAATGCAAAATCTTCAAAAAACAATATATGGGTAGCACATGTACTAGATTCCGGTTTAGATTTAACAACTATATAGCCTGTTTCAGGAAGTATAATTTTAAGAAAGTTCTTCCACAAATATCTTTCCATGATCTTTTCAGTTAAGAAGACCATATATGGCATGGAAAACTTTGAATTTAATCTTGTAGAGTAAGCAGGAGACATCACATTTTTGCATGGATTAGAATCATTCTGACATTACAATAAACTGTATTAGTCTCATGTTATCACAGCAATCTCTTTGCCACACGTAAAGCTATAACTTAACACGAAATTTTGTATTCTCCAGTACAAAGCGTTCATTTAATTATGCGCCATGACAAAAAACAATTTTAAAACCATTAGAGAACCTATTTATCTGATTATACAAACTCTCTTTAACCGGAACTAAAATAACAAATTTTAGATTTTAAAAAACCATTCGAAATTACCAACCAACTAACTATTAAAATCAACACCTGCATACAATATACAGTGAATAAGTAAATCTTTTGAGAAATCCTTGCTTATAATATATATTTCTGTAAAAAATGTGGTTAAAAAAGTAGCTAGCAGATTAATTTTGTAATACAAAAATTCAATTAGCTATTGTTTATTTATTTATTTTTTTTTTTTTTTTTGTAAACAGTTATTACCAAACACTAAAGGTATTAAAAATAAAAACATAGTTGTAATTAGGGTTAGACAACTATTGAAAAAAAAAATTTTTTTTTAGGCATTGACTAAGTGGAATAAAAACTGAAAATGTTCTTAAATTATGTGCAATTTAATACAAAACACAGACTGCGTTTTTTTCTCAACTATGCAACATGAGATATACGAGGAAAATTAAGAAAACGTGGAGTATTTAGAACAGCGCCATGTGTTAAAGATTTGAAGCAATCGAGAGAAGAACAAGATTTTTTTTCTTGTTAAATTTGGAATTACACTGAATAAAACATGGTTTTAGTTAAAAACTTCTTCCCTTTCTTTTATCCACTCTTTTATCCATTCTTGAGCCATGAAGTAAGCTAGAATGGCAGAAACGTTGTCAGCTATGTTAAGACGCTAAGGCATGTACAAATAAATAAATAGCTTTGGGCTTGGTATCATCAAAATGTTAGTAAATCTAGTAACGGAACTGAGTAACCACCGTTGTGAGACCATTAACATTAAATTGCATTTCCAACATCAATAAGATTACCTTGGTGTTAAAAGCTCAGACTAAATCTTGTCCGTAAAACTTTTGCAAAAAATTTTAACAACCTTAAGCAGTAAACAGCATAAAGAAAAACCGTAGAAATAATATGATTGGTTATGATTGATCATTGGTTTGAATATGATTGTTTGTCATGATTTAAGGAGTACTAATATTAGAAAAAAATAAAATTAGAAGTTACTGGTTTATTGGTATATCGCGTATTAAAAATAACACTTTGATGTTGGAAGTGCTCTTAACCCCTTTCAATTAAATTTAAGTCCCTACCTAAAATTTACACTGTTAAAAAGATATGCCATTTAAGTAAACAAAAGTCATACGTTATAAAAATGAAAACATTTAGCTCTAGTATAGATATATTTTAAAGACACATGTTTCTATAAATATTTCAAGTATCTCTCTGAGAGATGATGTTTATATTATCATGAATAAATAAAAAGCGATTGATCTTTATAAATACGTATATAACATGAACTATTTTGTGAATCTAAAAAAAATTAGAATACGAAAGTTGTTTTTAAAAAGTTTTAAATATTTTTTTAATTTGTAAATAAAATGTTAGAATGTTCGATAATTCTATTAACTGTATTTTTTGATAGACAAAATGTTGTTTCCAATTTGGGCATTAACTATGGTAAAAAATTTTTGTGTTAATACATAGCATTACAGTCGAATTATTGTCATTGAAGGTTAGACAATACTCATAGCTTGTTTTTATTTTAAATGCGCAAAGAAGTCATAGTTACTTCGACATATTATCACATGCAGTAGAGACGTTTAAATTGAATCATAAAAGCTGTAGTTGCGTTGCTACTTTCGGATTTTTCCAACTTTTATTTTTAGCTCTGTTTAATTGTGATAGCAATAATCCTTTCTAAAACGCTCAAAAAGAAACTTAATGAGTTATCAGTATCAAGTATGATAAGAAACAATTTCTTTGTGGTTGTTACGAAATGGCTGATTTTCATAAAATAAATGCTTAACCAACTTAACAATGGATCATGCAACGACATACAAATTGTAAAGTTGACCGATATCTTCACAAAGCTATTATCGTGAAATAAACTATGTGTTCTTTTAACTTGCTTGTTTCTTTCTTGTCCCATCAAGTAACCATGTATCTCTTCAAGTAAGTACCTCGATCAAATTGAATCCTACTGGGGAATAAATCCCTCTCGTAATTTTTATCAATCTACTAATTATTAACTCTTCCATTCTCTGTTTTAGTGAACAGTGCCAAGAAATTCGGAAAATTCTCCCAATTGACTGCTGTCCCAGATGTTATTTCTCTTTGCCTGAATTTTTATAACTTTCAACCATTCCTGTGAATACCTTGTCACATATATTTAGAAATGTGATTGGGCGATAGTTTCCTTTCTTCCTCATGACTTCCGTTTTAGCAGTAAAGCTGTTTGTCCTTGCGTCAGCCATTTTGGAGTCTCGCTAATTTATTTGTATTCTTTTATCTCAGATCTTTATCCGTTTCATTTTTATCTTAAATATTTTAATTCTACTAAAGCCTTTTCCATTATATCAAATCTTTATTTCTATATATTGGTTTGTTTGCGCAGTTTCTTAGTTTTTGCATATATCTTTTTGTGCAAATCATTGCCACATAATTGATTTTTTTTCAGCTAGTATTCTATATGTTGCAAACTCGTCAATAGCATTATATTTTACATAATGATCACAGAAGAATAAAATCTTAACTTCAAAATTCTTGAAGGAACTATATTCTAGGAACGTTGGCTAGAATTTGGGTCAAATGATTTGTTAAAGAAACAGGTGGTGGGTGAAGGACATTGTAAACTTTCTTCTCGAGCGCCATATATTATTGTTTTGTTCTTATTATTATATATTATTGTTTTCTTATAGATTTGCCTTATTAAAGCCAGCTTTTAACAAGTAATTCTGTCAAAACTTGATGTAAATCCTCTTTTACTTTCCAGCAAAATGTAGGATTTCACGAAAAATTTTAAACTGAAAAATAATTTAAAACAATTTTGCGATTAGCTTCAACAGCATTTAAGCCTACCCTAGGTTTCAGCCTTCATAGAGTCGCAAAATTCAGTGATTCTACTTTGCTATACGAGTCGAATATGCTTTCAAAACCAAAGCTAAACAATTTCACTAATACCTAAAATTTCCGCATGCGGTATTTCATTGCAATTTTACCAGAGTTACAAGGATTTAGAAGGCGTAATCTATGCAACAAAGTATTTAAATATTTAAATTTTTAACAGCTTGTTATATTTATTTAATTTTATGATATTTTCAAATTAGTCAATTTAATTTCTGAGCTATTTTCCATTATTACATACTTACTAGTCAGGGAGGAAATGTAAAGAAATAGAATCCAGTAAAAAAATTGTGATGAAAACAACAGTTGTAATTTTTTTGACATATTTATGCATTTACTATGCCGAAAAAAATTGTTGTAATTTTTATACTAAATCATAATCCGTATACTAACTATAGGCAACAATTTTCATTTACTTACTCCGTATCACGACATACTTCATCTCCAAAGTTAATGTTTAAACAGTTTTCATCGTCCTAAAATGCATATATTTCGGTCAATAATAAACAATTTATGACATTAATATCTAATCAATTGGTATTTGGTTAAACTGCAACCTCATTTGACAAGTTCGACCACTGCGACTGGTGCTGGTTGAATAGACGTTGTTTTTTACACAATGTACCCATTTTTGTTATGTTCCCAACCATTGTCTGTGAGCAATGGCAAATTTTGATGTGGTACAGTATCACGAAACCAAGTCATGGCTTGAAAGTGAGCACCTTTAATAGCTAATTTTAGAGCTGACTTTGTTGGCGATAGCTTCTGAGCTTGAAATTGTTTTTCCCGAAACATTAGCCATCGCGTGTCACCAACAGAAGAGACCTTCTTTGAAGTTACATACTGGTTGCAAACAAACTTTTCGAGAGCGGTGTATAGGACGCCGCTAGTTTTCACACTAGTTCCCAAACCAGCTAAAGCGTTAATAATATAATCACCTGCATTCATGCACATTTTTCACTATTTGCTTTTAACTTTTCTGGCATATGACCCAGTGACATCTGCTTCAGTGAATGCATAAAAACGTGGCAGTGCTGACGTTTTTGTGGCCCAAGAGACTAATAAATTCATCTGTTATTGGTATATCGTGTTTTTTTCCCTTAATTTCAAAGTAAGGGATATTTTCTTATTAAGAGAAAGCACATCCGTATCCACAGAACAGACGTGCAATGACGTAACGCTTTTTTCCGACACAAATAAAGCGTGAAAGATGTTTTAATGTCTCCTTCCTTGTGCTAACTTGGATACAAAATTTGTATTATGGCGAAGTTTTTGACAAAATACAGCTCTTTGTTTAAACATCCAGCAGCTTGCAAAAATTTTGTTTTTAGATAAGAGGTTAAAATCGTCTTTCGCTTTTGTGTGCGACAACAGTCGTTTCATTGTCAAGTACTCGATCTTCGTTGTATCGTTGAACTGCTGTCTTTTCAATGTTGTTAAGGGGTTTTTTTTACGGTTTAGTTGTCAAAGACCAGATGTATTTGGTTGCAAAGTTTGTGTTTTCCCAGCAACTTTTTTACTTTCTTAAATTTAAAAAAAATATGCCCGAAGCAATATTCTTCTTCTATTGCTGGCAGCTATGCTTGCTTTACTTTCAGAACAATTTTTCTTATTTTGTCAAAAAGTTTTGAAACGATGGAAAAATAAAAACCAGTGGGAACACATAGGCGATAAGTGTTGTGAGTTTTTAAGCAACGAATCATATAAGCGATGAGCGATGAAACATATCGGGAATTAAGCTATAGTTGTAAAATTCTAACAAATGTTTAGAGAAATTAATATGTTCTTCAATTTTCGTTGGATTTAAGCTACCAATTCTTTTAGAGATATTGGATGATGAGAATTCATTATCAGTTATCTGTTTACTAGTCCTAAGACCAAGATTTGAAATCAAGCTATACATTTGAATGTGTTTTGGAGGCTTAGCGAATGTTTAAGTGATCACAATAGCAACAGTGGTTAATATTAGCCGAATAATTTTGTACACTGTTGATAGGTTTCCCAGAAGTTAATTGTGTTAAAATGCAAATTGATTAAACAATGAGAACTTTTTGGGAAACAGTGAATTAAAAGTACGTCTTGCATAAATTCCAAGTTCATCCGATGTTCATGGAGGGGATGAACTCCATGAAAACCAACTTTTTTACGTCCTAAAAAAGTTGGTTTTGAGAAAAAAGTCAAAGAAGTTAGAAAAATAATCAAATCTAAACAAAATAGCACTTTTATCATGAAAACCTTTGAGTATAATGCCATATATAAACAAACTAAACTAAAATCCTCCAGCTTCATAAATTTTACCTTCTTTTTGTTCATTTTTGTCAATACTTTTGTTTTATTTATCTTTTACCTCTTTGCGACGTAAGGTTTTTTTTGGAGAATTTTTGTACACTGAGAAGTTGATCCTTTTGCGGTTGAGTGAAGTAAAACCGTCTAAAGTATGGACTCATGGTACGATTCCTAGTT
>JAUZNK010004122.1:0-10570 GCA_035046665.1 Euphysa ruthae | reverse complement strand
CTATATCATATTGCACAGGTCCAGGATTAGACTCAATGTCACCAGATAATGTTAACATAAGAAGTTTAAGAAAAATTAAAATATGTAATTTAATGTACCAATTGTTTTGAAGGATTTTTTGTAGGTATAAATTTTGTGAGTGAGAGAAGTTGCAGAGGCATTAATTTGATTACTTAACGGACCATATTGACTATTTAACAGACCTAAATTAAAAATGAAATGTCCTACGTTAAAAATCTCATGAACCTTGGTCGTGCTGAATTTACGGCTGCGCGCACAATTCTGTAAGTCAGCATACATCCCTATTAGACATGCGAGCTATTTAATGTCATTTATGACACTGAAATGAAAGCTGTTTATGAAAATATAAGTCTTAACACGCATCACACCAGCTCACAGTTTTGTGGCTGGTGCCCCCAAGACAGACCGATGTAATCAGGACTTACCACGAACTTTTAGAAGCCAAAGTTAACCTATATCATACAAACGAACTTCATGTTGAAACGGGCGCAGAGCGTGACTTTATCGATCTCTCCAATCGTAGCTAGTAATAAGTTGACCACTGACCAATGTGATATCGCACGGTCTGTTTAGAAATATTACTCTAACCGAAAGATCTGATCAAACCATGTCCAAACTAGACGAGCAGCGAGACCCTTATCAAGCGATGCTACTCACACTATTGTCGAACAACAAGAGTTGGGTGAGAATGGTTGTGGTCAGCTTGATGGATGGTATCCAGGCACCCCGGCACATTTCGAGACTAAAGGCAAAGCCAATAGGGTTTTGTTATTCGAAAGCGAAAGTCTCCTGTAGTATCAGAGGTAACTATTAATGCTGCACCGAGAGTAACTATCACGTTCCGCCTGTTCCTGGGGATTATACGACTGTCTTTAACACGAGCGAAGCCAGATTTTACGTTGATTGCCACCGAAGCGCTATTAGAATCTTATAAAGCTGCTATTATAATCACATCTGATCACTGGTTTGTTAAGTGAGTAAAAGTGACACCCGCTGCCGCAAATTTCACAATAGAATGGATGGCGAAGAGAAATCTCTGTAACCTATGGAGAGGACACGCTTTTACCAGCAAAAAGAGACGACATGGCTCAGTTCTAACTGAAAGTTACTTGGAGCGGTTCTCTTTCTAGTCACGTAATTTTAGCTATTGTGCGTCTATCGGCGTTTTAACACAGAAATCCTACATCTATGCCAATTATGGACTGACTAGGCTACAACTAAGCGCTGGCGGAAGAGAGGTGCCTTAGATCGCCTACAAGCTGGTCTTTAACGGATCAAAGGTGAGGTGCTTCTCTGTTGCACGAAGGCATCTTTCCACCTTTGATGTCGCCGGTAAGATTTGAACAACCGACGGCAATCTTATCAACTTTGCAAGCTTTGTGGAAGACACTGCAATTTACGACATCGAATTGACGGTGATTGGATCACAAGATACACCTTGAAGCCTCATTCATAGAGGATCATTGCCAATTGTCAGAGCATTAGCACTAGCCCATCCCGTTACAAATATTTGCTGCAGTCTAGTCACGTCAGTTGCAATGAATTGTTTATTACGAATGACTTTACGGATTAGGTATGTCAACAACCACGGAGCTTGTTGCTAACATTGGCCTGAAAAAATTGTTTTTACTTTCTGGGAGACATCTCCGCTGAAAACCTTACTGACATTGGTAAAGTCACATCCGCTACCTCATTAATCTATAACTCTGCACATACGATCACAACGAGACACAAACGAGCTACCCGGTAGCCACTGGGTAATATATCGGATCTCAAAGGTTGGTGTTACAATTACTTCGTATAAAGTCAGGTGGTTCGACTCATACGGTCTACCGGTAAACGCCGACGTCATCATTCTAGGGCACCACTTATTCTTTCGGAAGAGGCTTGCTTAAGTTTGCCCCAGGTCTGATCCGTGATGGGCGCATGAGCCAGATCTTGCGCTGAACATCATAACATGGGTAGCCGCTCTATGTTATACTGCCTTTTTAAAGCACGGTTACTCAAGGTCACAACTGCTAGGTGTGGCTCACCAAAATTGACTTACGCCGTCTGGAAAATCTTCGTGCCTGTTTTGGCGATTAGACGATAAGCATTTGATTTTAACTTTTCATTTTTTATCCCCTTCACTGTCGCAATTATTTTTTTGCAGCTTTGATCATGCCCAGTACGTGATCGAAAGTGAGTTTTTCTTTCTCTTTTATGTATTTTTCACGTCCATTCTCTCTGGTTTCAATCACATAGCCTTGATCAGGGTGATTTTTAGGGTTGTTTGCAGAGCCAACGGGACAATAGGACCCTGGATGTCGGTTGGAGGAAAGACCCACAAAATCTGACCCACCAACCTAAAATTTGAGACAACTGTTTACGGTTGCCCAACCCTATCTTTACTATCTGTAGAGGCACTTGGGCGATCGTTCTTTTGAATAAATTAACTTATGGTGACTTCCAGTTATGACCTCTGGCTAGTATTTTTTTCTGTACCAGTGGGTGACCGAGTCAAAGCGTATCTTTTGAATGATTTTCTTTATGATGTCGAAATAGGCTAGCCTGGATCTACTCACCTATTCGTTATGAGTTACAAAAGTAAACCAGGGCCGATGTTAGAAGCAGAAAAGGACAACAATTTCATAAACTGCTTCGTTCACTAAGTCGTTAACTACTTCCACGACAATATGACCAGAGCATGTAACGTGTTGATGCCCCAGGAGCAAATATGAGAACGCTCCGACAAAAAGCTCGCAAATACAGCTTCATCAAGTGAAGATATGTTCGCACTCAGGCTGCCCTCAACTTTAAGTTGGTTGCTATCGATGCTTTGGGCAACACCTTATGGGATAGCGGAAAATACAAGACTAGCACAAAAGTCTTTTGCCTTAATCACCATGGCTGGGAAAAGATTCCTATCAACTCGCCAAAAATTGAGAATTCCACTTGTTGGAAGAAGTTGCAAAACAGGCTTTGCACAAACTTTATTCGTCATGCTCCAAAAAAGGAACTCGGGTTGCTCCAGCGCAAAAAACCATTCAACAGAAAATGACGGCGATAATGATCGCATTCGCAATTAATGAAATTCATTCGATCACAAGACTTTGACTGTGTTGCCAGGCTCTTGAGTGAAGCAATGGTTTGTTATGGCAGTCAAGATCTGCACCCAGAATGATTACTGAAGCATTTACAGAGAAAACTGGACCAGTCCTTCGGGATGATATTCCGGAAGAACAATACATAGAATACCACAAGGCCACCGACTCTACGGGTGGAGATACAACCTATCGTTTTGGAAAATATCTCGATAGGGAAGATGTAAGGTCGATCCCTTATGAAATACTGAGGCATTTGGAAGACGGCTAAGGTTGAGTCTAAAGTATAGAACAGCCAGGAAAATGGGACTATTACCATTTGGATAGGCGAGCAGCCTATTTTGCATGAGAAGATTCTTCGATTTTAGGGGTTGGTGATTCGATTGATCTTGTGCATGGGTATGAGTTTCCGACGAGCATGATTCGTCAAGCAGATGTAGAGGGTTATGAATTAACGACCATCGACACCTTCCTCTATCTCTTTACAGCCGATTATGCCCCCTTTGTTAATGTAGCTTCCATCTGTGTAGAGCGCAGGATTGATGTCGACAACTAGAGCGTTGTGTACATGTGGATCATTTGATATGAGTTTTTCCTTCTTTACACGCGACTTAAGCCTAGAAGGCTGGAGAAGCTTTAATACCCTTTTCTTAACCACCTCAGGTATGAGCTGATCAAGGATATTTTTTTATAAAAATGCAGTGGGTTTGAGAGGCTTCAAAAAAATTTCCTTGACATCTTTTGAAGGCTTATGAAGGATTTCTTAACGACATTTTCGACGGCCTAATTCTTAGAAAATATTTGCTTGACGTCTTCATTCGGCTTTTGCTTCTAATTCATGATAACAATATAATTCCAATATACTCTAATCAGACCAGTCTCTAAATGAATGATTAGACCAATTTTCACAATGCGCAGGCAAAATCTACACGCGCACGCTTCACATTGTCTATCAATTTTAAGCAAAGCGATAAGAAACGCACGGCTTATAAAACAGAGTCGCGGATTTAGTCCCTACAACAAAAATAGCCTACACAGAAATTTGGCATTCTACCGAGACGTAGCTGTTGGCGATGTCTGCCACAATAAATATCAAGGGAATCTGCCTTTGAATTCTTGGGAGCCTTTAACGAATTAATGGAGAGCTTTCACAAGTTTGCTGTCTTGAATTGGGTAATCATCAGTTTCAATTTCGCCGCGCTCGTAACAACTAACATCGCCATGTCGGTAACTTATGCTATAACTTAATGATGATCTCCAGATAAGGCCTTAATGCAATAACTAATTAATGGACAAAACATTAGTATTTTTGAAAAATTTAAGAAAAAAGCGCTAAACATTTTAAAAACATATTGAAAAACGTGGTAATTAAAATATGACAACACCAACGTCTGAAGTAAGTATGGCCTCAGTTACACGACAATATTTACGAAAAAATATTCGTCGTTTCTTCCCACGGTCGAATTTTTCCCTCTGGAACAAGCTTAGTTTTCAAAATGGTGTAAAAAAATCCCAACATGTCATCGAACTTGTGACTAAATTAAAAACAGTTTTCTTTTATTTTAATCGTTTCAAAATAACATATATTCAAGACTAAAGTAATGTTACAAAATTATCCTTAACAAGAAATGAATGTGTAGAAAATTAAAATGGTTTCAAAAGATATTTTATCGCGAAAACCGAGGTGCATTGAATGTTTAATTTGTGGTGAGCTTTGGTCGAAACCTCACACTTGGGAATTAATGGGAGGAATATATGACATATCACTTTTTTATCATGGAAGTTTTTCTATGTCTCTCCAATAATCGGCAGTGACGTTTGAGTTTTGCTTATAATGTATATTTGTCGAAGAATTTTTAATTTTTGTTTTCTCATTGCTTTTTTTTAATATAATTTTCTAATCAAATTATTTATGGATTATTCAGCCAGAACAATAAATAATGATTTAGGTATTGCTTCCCTGGTTGTTTTTTAGTTTTTGAACATCTATTTCTTCCATATAATTGCCAGGGGTGGATCCAGGATATTTTAAGGCGTACGCATTTGTCTAGATTATATTACATATACTGCGAAATACTAACAATATCAGCGTTTTACTAAAAGTCTTTGTCAGTGTTGCAAAAAAGTGTTCTCAAAGACTTTAATTTTAAATTTGACTAGAGAGAGAATGAACTTAACGCAGTTTTATAGTTAATTAATTATTCTGTCGGCCTTTTGTTCTTTCAAAAATTTTCCAGTGATCAAGGGGGCAGTTCTATTAGTTTACAACAAAATGATACGAGAGATTTACTTATGGGAAAGACACAAAAACTACACAATATTATATAAACACATATTTTCTGAAAAAATATGTTTTTAAAAGAAAAACAGAAGTACTCAATACTTAATAAATTAATATAAACAAATAATTTTCTGACTTTCTAAAAAAAATCTATAATCTATATTAGCAGCTTTTGTTAATTAACAAAAATAATTTTGAAGAAGCAAAAGTCGAATGAACGCAATTTGCTTCAAAAAAATGAAAGAAGCTGTTTGTATTCATAAAAATTATTTGAAATATGCTACCTGTATTGATCGTTTCCAAAAAAAAAATTATTTAAAGACCAATTCGAACCTACGATCACCCGATAAAGAAAAAAATATTAAAAATTCTTTTAACATTCTGGATAAATCTCTTGGTGAATTGACAATAATGACAACGAGTTAAAGCGAGACTCTGACCTTTGACTTTTGGTGTAAGTTTTAAGGTGACGAATAACAGAAATACTTCTCTTGCATTCATTCACATGTAGTAATAGGAATAGCTCCTATAATTAAAAACCCAACTCGAATGTTTGCAATACCCCTTATATTTAAACCTTTTAAAGTGCCAGCAATAGTAGATGGAATATTTTTAGCATTACTCCGAAGACTTTCTCAAAAATCAAGCTCAGCATTAATTGACGTTAAGTGAGGTATATCAGGTGAATAAAACGAAATAAATTCAAAAAAATCAGACGTCCAATTTTAAGACTCTTTCACACACTTTAAAACATTCGAAGGAATTCCAGATAAACCTTTTTATACGAACATAACTGAAAAACTGGAAACCTATTATCTAACTCGTCTAATAAATGGTCTATGAGAGGAGTAGTGATACCCAATTTATAACAGTCGGATATAGAATTAGAAAGATAGTTATATTTATGGATTTTCTTGCCACAAAGTTTTAGATTCATTAACACCAACTTTTTGTGCTAACACTGTAGTTATAGTATACCACTCAGAATAGCATGAGTCAATATTAATCTTAATATTAATTGACCGACATTTTATATTTACGATTTCTCAAACTTGTTGTGAAATATCAAAAGATCTAGTTTGGAGAGGCACAGTGAAAGCATATAAATAGTCCATCAACCGCTTTGATAATACTAAACTCACTATGAAAGAAAAATCATTGATAAGACGAATATATGAAGTTGATTTCGAAGAAGTATCACTGTTATAAACCTTTCCTTCATTTAATGTCACTTCCTCAAATGCATGAAGCACAAGCTCAAAATTATCTAAGAAAACGTCAAGCCCTCATTTAGTTTTTCAACCCAACGGGTGCTACATGTGTCAATTAACTTAGCCTGAATAGATAATCATTAAGACACCCACTTCTCTTGGGAGATAAATTTTTAAAATAAGAGATAACCTAATAAGTTTTTACTATTTGAATTGTGTTTCCAACAGCAAGACTTAATCTATGACACGCACAATGTATAAAAACTGCTTTAGGATTAACATGACACACCTTTGTATTGGCCAGCCGTAGCACCAGCGCCACCATAGCCCTGACTGATCTCTACAATTTTTGATATTAAGTCCAAAATAGTAAATGGTTTTTAAAATATTTTCACTTAAAGGCAAGCCATCAATTCCACTTTTACACTCAACAAACCGTAATACTTCCTCACAGATATCAAGATTTGAGTCAGCATATCTTAATACAACCGACATCTGCTCAGTACTCGAACAGTCTGCAACTTCATCGCACAATATTGAAAAAAATTTTTGCTTTCTTATCTTTTGCTCCTATAACATTTTCGATATACTTCCACAAGCATCAATGAGTTGGTTTTGTGAGGTTTTCGAAATATAAGTAGCATTTTTAGGAGCAGAAGAAAGATGTTTTCCTAAAACTTTATCACCAGCATCTACACGGAAATTAAAAAATTCAACAAAATTAACTACACCGAATTTTTCCAACAACGATTCACCTGCATTTGGGTGAAACTGACTATCATCCCTGTGCCGACGAAAAGCTAAGTCATTGCGATTTAAAAAAAAAAGGTTTTTATAATAGGAATAAGTTTTTTACGATTTTCAGCATTAATGTCTTCTTTTATATTATCAAGTTCTACATTTGTAGATTTTGATACATTCTTAGAGCGTGACAATAGCATATTATAAGCCTGCACCAACATTTTGTGTAATTTACAGCTAGTTTCGTGTGCTTTAAAATGGCGTAAAGCATTTACTTTTAAAGGTGTTTCAATAAGATAACGAATAGTGGAAGAACATGGTATCTTATTTCCAAAAAGAGAACAAGGAAGACAATAGGCGCCATTCTCAATAGGTGAATAAGCAAGCCAAAATTGATTTAACCATTTATAAATGAAGACCTTTTAGGTTTTACATAAGTTGGAAAGTTTTAAAAAGAATGTGGTTTAAAACTTTGTTTATTAGATCTAACATAACACTATCATTTTTCCTATAATAAGTCCTCTTCCTTTTGTGTAATACAAAGAAATATAATCATCTGAGGTATTGTTTGTAAAAACCAATTCAACTTGTTTAGAAGAAACATCAGTTTCTATGTAATTATTAAACGCTTTATGTAACAAAGCTTCCAGTGTTCTCTATTTACAGCAACGTGGAGCTCTCCGTAACCCAAGAATGTGATTCCACAACTCCGAGGTAAACGCGTAAATGAGAAAAACGCATCGCACCAATGCTTGACAGTTACTATTGTGAGTGGATGTGGCGGCAAAGAAATACAAACAATAACTTATTTGACAACATATTTAAAGATATTGTAATTCATTTCCCGCCAGCTTGAATACAGTCACAAAAATAAAGCGTTATAACTTTTTTTTTCCTTTATTAAAACGTTTTGTCAAAAATAGCGCTTTGTTTTGTTAGTAATTTACCTAATAAAAACCAGGTGATTTTCAAAATATCAATTTTCACAAAAAAATGCTGGGGGAAAAGTTTCATTTGTAAAGTGGTGGGGGAAATATGGCGAAGTACCTTACATTCTAAAGTGTATTTTATTTTAAATTGGATTTTAGATTGATAAGTTGCTTTATTTTTATTAATACTTATGTGAGTAGAATGTATTTTAACTGACTTAAAAGTAGAAAAACATTGTGAGATAGACATTTCTAGAACTAAGGGCTTCAAGCGAACATCAGGAAAAAATAAACTGGATTTAACAGAAGACGAATTTTCAGGAAAATGCTCAGATTTTCGCTTTGCACCGACATATGAGATGGTATTTTCAAAAAGAGTTAATGTTGTACGAATGCTTATAAAGCATGTTTGTTTTTCTTTGATATTTGAAGCGAAAGGAAGATATGTCGTTGTTAAATAATTTTCATAAACTTTTAATATATGCTGCTAATGTTCCGCCAGTTTCCACTAAATTGACGGATCGGGAAAGAGAAGAAGTTTCTAAAGAACTGAAAAAGTTACAAGACAAAGTGAAAAAAAGGAAAAGTATTGCATCTGGACACCACAACAACGGCTTGAAATTTCATCTCAATATCTACAATCATCGTAAAAATATTATGAGACTTATACGTCATTAGAGCAGCTTATTAATTGAAAAAAAAAATACCACAAGCAGGTAAAAATATGGATACACCGCTCTTGGTATATTCAACATAGCGTAGGTCGTGTTTTTACACGATAGGATGATGGATAGTGTCAACATCATGAACAATCTTGTTATTTCTTTTTTCTTTGTCGAGACTTATCTCTCCTATCCTTGTAACCCATGTTTTATTACAAAAATAATACAATTATAAAAACTAAATGAAAACTAAACAACTTAAAAGTAAAGTAATAGTACAGAAAAGCTTTATACACACAGTGACAGTCACCACAGTAAAACAGCATAAACAACCTGTTCGCTATTTGTTTACCATTTTAATTACTCAAATGAATCCATGAGTAGTAGATCGTTTATATATCCAAGAAAGGGTAAAATGAGAATGAAAGAGGGGTAGAAAAAGTGAAGAACATTTAAATGTCTCCAAAAGTATAAATGTGGTGAACAAAGTAAGCACAGATTCGGAATATACGATGAATTTTGCAGGGATATCCCATTTATTTTAAAAAAAAAAAAAAAAAAAAAACCTAGATTTTGAGAAATTCTACTAGGGTACCTGAAGGCAATAAGTTGGAGAAAATGATGAGAGAGAGAATGAGAATGTTATATTTAACGTGGGGAACCAACAAATTGCCGAGACAATATTTCCAGATGGGCCCATGTGGCGGGTCTTGGAGTACTTAGAACGCCCATTTGCTTCCACGAAATTCGCTCAACCAAACAACCCGACCAATTTGAGCTAGCGTTGGATTACGCAATGAGTTTTGCGCAGAAACTCAGAAATAGCATGGAAATAAATTTCCGCCAGAGGTGGGAGTCGAACTCGTAACATTTCGCTCCAGAGTCAAACGTCCTACGACTGTGCCAACTCTGTTTAAAACCAAGGATAACCATATGTGTCCAATAATTGAGGAGCTGATAAAGCTTTCATGCTCTGGGTAGATTCTAGTCAAAAAAAAAAGGAAAAAAAAAAAAAAGAAGAAGTTTTTGAACAAATCAAATTTTATTTCTTTAAAAGTTATATTTTCTGAGACTATTTGCTTTTAAAAGGAATTTTTAACTACTTTAAAGCGATTTTAAAGTTTAAAATATAATTCTTAATTCCAAAGCTATTGTTAAGACTCTTCAGAGATATTCCGAAATAAATAAACAATGATAATAAGAAAACTTTAGTCCTTTACTTAATCAAAAAAGCGGTTTAAAATTATATTATTAAATCTTCGGTATATAATAAAAATAAATCTATAGATTATCTGTGGATTAGTTTAATGCGTACTGGACTCTTTAAATTTAAGGATCTACAGAGGATCTTTTTGTTTATAAAGAGTCAGATATATTAGGCTTTAAATAGTTAGTTAAATCTTTTATAGATCTTTATACTGCTGTTGCTACTATACTGAAAAAGCCACCATTAAAAGAAAGTCGAAACTCAATGATTAGAAAACTAATTTATTTATCATTAAATATTACAAATTACTTTTTATAGAATATTATAATTAAGTCACTTTAAAATAACGAAACTGCTTATAAGTAAGTAAGTAAGTAAGTATTTATTCTGCCACAAACAAATATACATTAGCTATGAAAATTACAAGACAACAGA
>JAUZNK010004121.1:0-10572 GCA_035046665.1 Euphysa ruthae | reverse complement strand
AGCATTTGAGTTTAAAGGTTTTAGCATTTCATCAAAAATTTTATTGCGCTATTTAATTTTTCTACGCACAATACTTGAACAACGGAAAAAACTTTTTAGTATTTACTATTTATTCGTTTAATTATATCAATACAACTCCTCTCATTGAATAAGCCAGAGCCTGTTTGTGATTCATCAATCTCTCGATAAATTTTTAATTTATTTTATAATTTAGATTACGCTCCTATTAACTTATTTTCAATAAGTGTTTTAATTTATGCTTTTCTAATTGTTGCGAAAGAAAAAAAGGCAGAGTTCAACCAAACCAAACCAAACCCATGGTAATGGTGTAATAAATTAGTCCAAAAAAACTTTTTTTTTTGGTGTCAGCCTCACTTTAAAATAATCGAATAATCAAACCCTCAAAATTTCATTTTACTTTTAAGATTTCTTTTTAAATGTTATATGCACCAATTAGCCAAATCTTGGTGAGGTATACCTACTTCATAAATACTACTATAGACAAATTCATAATATTTTGCATATTTTATTGATTTTTAAAGTTTAACAGGCTAAAAAACTGATTTTGAATGTTTTTCCTCTGTCCATGAAAATTTCCTTAAATGCCCTTAACAATAAATAGTAAGATCTTTTTACAGCTGCCAATAACAATATTTCACGTAACTTAAAATTTTTTTTTTGCTTGAAGCCACTACTAGGAGGCAACTGAAGAGGAGTAAAAACTCCAAACCCCACCAAAGTAATATTCATACGATGAGTGCACGATATCCGTATTTGAATCCATGAGTCATGCTAAAAATGTTTAAAAGAAAAAAAATTTGATTTATTTACTGACTTATACAGAAATAAAAAAACTTTGAAACAAATATTAAAATTATTATCATCTACAGATTAAAATTTTCGGAACAGATATCATTTTTGGAAATAGTAAATTTCTTTTTAATAAAAAAATTCTCAACTTTTAGCTAGTTATGGTATTACAACTTCAAAAAAAGGATAAAAAATTCTTCATTCTTTATGACACTCTTTAAAAGCCTGTTCTTAATGCAAATTAGTAAAACGTCTTACTTCCACATCTCCATACGCTTTTGAAATAATATCTCCAGTTTCTTGTTTATATGCAAGTATAGCAATACGAAATCTTTCAGTAAGTACAAACAATAAGTCTTGCTTTTCACCCTAAAAAAGTAATACATATCAAAATACTATCTGTTTTGTGAGCACTGAATAAAAACTAAATATGTAATAAATTCATAAATCTAGATGACTATTCTCATTTCGAACTAAAGCTTGAACAAAAAAAAAAGACTGACCAAATTTAATAAACAAAATTTAATTTCTCTTTCAATTCACCTAAAATAACAAGAAAATTGCTGAAAACTATGATTAAAGACAAGCTGGAGGGGTTTATGGTAAACTGTTTTCAATCTGATTCCCATGCTCACTACACTAAATGCTTTGAATGGGATATGTTAGGAACCTTAACACTCCTCAGGGTACACAAAAATTATAAAATCTGCAAATAAATTTAAAAAAAGTTCACAAATGAAAAAGAAAACTTTATTATATAAATTTTATACAATCAAGTTCTAAACGAGATATTATTCCTCTATTCAAATATTTAGATATAACTTATATGGAATGGAATTCTTAGTGAGTAGTTATACGCTCTCTTACCTTGTATTTCTTTAACCAACCAAAAAGAAACTTATTTTTACTTATGCAACAAAACAAAGATGAGTATTTTAAAAATAAAATTTTAATTTAATGAGAATTAGGTTCAAATCAACATATGTTTCAAAAAATAAAATTTCTAGAGGGTCAAATGCATAATCAAAACTAAATTAAATTGTTCAAAAATTATGTCCAATTATAACAAATCCAAGGAAATTGAAGGATCACAAAATTATTACTACACTATAACTTCATCATTTTTTCAAGGGATTAGAAAATTCACAAACGAATTACTCAAGGAGTCTTAGAAGAAAATTGACTAAAAATTTCTAATTGTCTTTACAGCTTGTTCAGAGCATTATATTACAATCCCTTACTAGAAGCAACAACTAATAACAAAACATGAAAGTTGCTTTTTTGACATGCTCTACATCTAAAAATGGAAGCCCAAAAATTTGAGGCAAAGAAAGCAAACTTTTGCAAATATGATTTTTTTTTAATCTAACATCACTCTAAAAAGAAGTTTGCTTTTTGATGTTTTTAAAATAAAAACAAGTTTGCCCTTCCCAGCCAACCCCTTTCCTTCTTTAACTAGGATTATTTGTGCCAGAAGTTCATCTAAAAAAAATGAATCCTCCGACATCTGTTCGATTAGCCCTTGAAACCCAAAATTTCACTTGGTCAAACAACCCCACTCCCTTAAAACACAATTTCTCTGTTGAAAAAATTTTGCTTAATAAAATCTCACCGGAGGTCTAAATAATTGGAGTACTGCAACACGTCCATATATATTCAAATCTACTTTTGGTTGCAACCCTTCAGGAGCCACCATGTGTACTTCCAAATGATTGTTTTTAGCAAGAATGAGATTTAAATCCGTAGGACTTGTGAAATGACCCGTTACAGCTGCATTTATAGCAGTCGGTTGGTGGGCAGTAACCACATAGTTGTGCGCCATATTGTTTTATTTCGAATTTTTTATTAAACTAATATGCAATAAAAATCTATCAAAATAACACAAATTATTAATATACAGGAATTTTAAAAGCATTGAAAAACAAATAATTAACAGATTTCTGAAAAAGTAGGTTGTTTTCAAATGCAAAAAGAATATTTTTTCGGCAATAAGGCAGTACTTTGTTCAAAATTTTCAGAAATATTATTTTCTAATATTGGAAAGCGATTTAAGCAGAATTAAAATTTTTCTGTGAAAAATCTCAAATATTTTTAGACAACATTTTAACAAAGCTTGAGTTCAATAAAATTTCCACAAAGCCAAACTAATCAGAAATAATATTTCTTAGCATCAAAATTTCATCAGAAGTATTTTTTGAGAAAAACCAAAAAACACCTTTTTTAGAATAACTTATCAATTTGTGGACCTGGGTCAAGAAATAAGAATATTAACTTATGTATATAAGATATCAAAAAATGATAAATAGAACACTTTCACGTCTATATTCGCCAAAAAGTAAAAGCAAAACCACAAAGAATTTAGCATTCACTGCTACAACCCATCGTTTAAGCTCAATAAAAAACAATTATAGACACACAAAAATATTTTTCAGTCTAAGAACTTATTGATTTCTTTTTGACCAAGAAAGCACTCGTTACTACAAGACAAACACCTAACCTTAGAAATCCTTAACAAAAGCAAAGTTAGAACTATATCCTAATGTTTCCTAACAGATATTCTATTTTGGATTATTTATGGGTAACAATAGCAGATATTTACTTCATAAAAAAGACTACATTGTAAATTTAGCAAACAAAACAATCAAACGGATATATAAAAGCCAGTTTGATTACAAAAGTCTAAACTTAATTTATCTAATGGTATGTAATGTTTTCGAAAAAACCTACTTAGGAGAAACTATTAATTTAAGACAATGTCATAATAATGCCCTTAAGAATATAAAAAATCCCAAAACAGCTGCCTTTCCATCACCCAAACAAATCTAATTTAGCCGTACTACAAAATATACCCTTTAACTTATGAAAGTAACATAATGGAGCAAAAGTTTAAGGAATTAAGAAGCTGATAAAAAAATATAAACCAACCCTTAAGAAAATCTTAAAATATCATAATAATAATTGAAAACAAATTTGTTAAGGAATTATATGAACATTTTGTTATATTTCAAACCCTTTTAATACTGAATATCCAAAAAGTTTTTTATCTATTTTTTTTTTTATAAAGAGAATATCTATGCATAGGAAAAGCCAAAAAAACTCCAAATTAAGAACATATTTTGATACCTTTAAAATTCTAAAATAAAAAACATATATCGCCATCACAAAACAAAATACATATCATATTTTAGACTTTTTGAATTCTGAAAATATAAATAACTAGATGTTTATATCAGATAACACTAAGGTGATGCAGAAGTAATGCAAAGGTAGGTTATATAATAACAAAATTTCAAAATATTCTAATGAGCAAAATGTACACGTAGTTGTAAAAGTTTGTTTTCATGCACACACGAGCAAAATTATTAAAAGCGAAGTTTTAAATACACTGTTCCAAAGCTTGATGTCACAAAGTAAACATTCAATACCCACCACAGTAAATATGAGCATAACCCCTTTGCCAATTTAATGGAAAACAAATTTCGCAACAACATTGCATATTCCTCTTTCTTCAAAGGCTTATTTCTAGATTCTGGTGGCAGAACATTAGCAGCTAAGGCAGTCACACTTCCCATGTTATAAGTCAATGTTCTGAGTGACATTGCTAAGAAGAGGGTGAGTATTAAAGGTGCAACATATTGCAAAGCTGCTGCTGATAAGTAATAAAATACTCTTGCAACGGTTCTCTGCAACTCAACGTTTGTAATACGTCCAGTTTCCTTGTTGAGTACACTAATACGTTTACACGCAGAGTTAAGATGAGACTGTAGTAGTTTTCTAGTTGCGAAAAGTCGAAACAAGCATATCAATATCACAAGGTGGATTTTAAGGTATAAAAAAGTTTCATCGGATATAAGCTGTTGCTGTTTACCAGTCGAGACATCTTTGATGTGTAACAGATCACGTGACAATGGCAGTACCCATAACAGTGAGAGAAAAATTGGGCTAAAGAAACTAATGTTCAGCAAAATTGTATCAAGCGTAAGCTGACCTGTATTATTCAACGATTCCATATGCATATTTGCAAATCTGATACCGGGGAAACCGAGGAGCGCCCCTAGAAAAGCTGAGAAAAATGCTAAAAATACTTTAAACCCCCATATTGAAGGCACTTTTTTAACATTAAAGTTAATTTTACTGTATATAACCTCTAAGTTATCAGTAAAATGTTTAAAACCTTCTTCCAATCCAAAGTCTAGAATACTTTCATCAATGATTAATACACCCATAGCAAGAACAAAGAAGAACAATCCAAACGATATCGTCATTGAACGCTCTCCACCTTCTTCACTTCTCCAGTATGCTGATGTCAATGAAAACAATTCTTTAATACAAAAGACCACAACCATAGCACACCAAACAAATCCTAAAAAATAATAAAATGCTGGACAAAACTTAGACCACTTGTTTGTTTGCCAGAGAATTGGTTCCTTTAGCTTATATAGAAAAAAGTTATTGAGCCTCAAAATTATCTTCTTTTTTTTTTTGTAAATATAAAATTTCTCAACTGCTGATTAAATTCCAACTTTTTCTTTTTTTGATAGAAAAATTTGAAAATTAACGTTAATACACTGAATTATGTCTTTTATTATCAAATTAATTGTAAAAATATCTTAACATCATACATTTATTTTTACCTATTTTTGTTCATGAAATAAATTTTCATTTATTTACATGCTCTATGTAGATAAATTTAGCTTTATTTATATTGAAGTAATTTAACTTAATTTTTCACATGGGAAATATTTATAGGAATAAGCTTTATTATGCATTAAACGGTTTTATTATGTTGTGTTAAATGTAAAATATGCCTACTGAATAGTCATTATTTGGAGGGCTAAATAAGAAAGACTGTAAAAAGATAATTTAAATAATAATTTTTTGTATTCAAAAAAGAATCACATTCAGATTTATAGCATGGTGTCAGATATTATCATGTTAAATTTTCCTAAAAAGTAATTATTTGGTGGTTCATTCTTGGAGACATGATTTAGTAACAGAGGGAAATTAAAAGTACAATAATTCAATCGATAAATCAATAAATCAAAAAATTCAAAGAAAGCAAAACAATATGAAAAGCAATATAAAGTAAATGAAGAAAGACTCAAAGACTTAAAGCTGGAGAAAATGAAAGAGAGATCAAGGCTCACAAGAATAAAAAATTAACTAGAAAAAGTCTTGGAAACTGAATCGATCAATAGACGTAAAGAAAACTATTACAAGATTTTTGCTTGAGACATCGTTGTGGAGACTACAATATTAGAAAGATTCATCAAGACACAGACAAGAAAATACAATCAGACAAATAAATTTATGTGATCGAGAAGGAATTCAACTGAATGCAGAGCAATGTAGAAGAGATCAATGTGAAGAACAAAAGACGCATCAACAATCAAGATCCCAGATACACTATTACGAAAATGGTAGCTACAACAACAGCAACTTAAAGCAAGGGATAATACAAAGAAGTTAGATGAGGAAGTAATACAAGAAGAGGAAGAACAAAGACATATGTGGAAAGATAACGAAAAGACAATAGCAGCTAAATGCACACAACTGAAAGCTTCAAAGTTTCTTTGACACAAAAAGCTTATTATGAGATGCTAAACCAGATCAATGATGAACTTTGAATCACAGAGAGCCAAGGTGAGGAGATTGTAGAAGTAGCTCAATTAAAAAAAATATATATATTTGACAACTCAGTATGCATTGAAGGTAGAGAACCTGGGGCACTCAGCACCTGCTTATGAAGCTACAAAGGCAACATTAAAACAAAAAATTTGCAGTCATAAAAGACAAGTTGTGCAAAACTATAAAGAAATACAGCACTTTCAACCTATTCTCCCTGGATATAACAAAAACTTGGAGAAACTTGTGGTCCTGTTAGATGTTGCGGTTATCAACCTTCAAAAGCTAACAAGAAAGATGAGCTTGGAAATGGTTCACTCTAGGCAAAACTTGTAAGCAAGATGCCTGAGTGAATGATAGCACAGTTTCAAAGGTAGGTGTTTGACATGGACTCAGAAATGACTCAGACATTGGTATTGAGTAAAAAATTTTATATAAAATATTTTGTGATATTTCTGAAAAATGTTTTGCTTACCAAGAAATTATTAAGTATTCTGTTTACCAACAAAAAAACGCTTTTTTCACCCGTTTTTATCTAAATGGGACAATCATGATAAGCTATGGATGAAAATTATATTTATAATTCTTTCATATCATTCTCTTCCTCCTCCTACTTAATATGCGGCAGACCTTTGTTTGACATCTTTAGTAGATTACTACTGCTCCATTTTCAGTAATGTTTCCACTCTAGTTAATGACATTAATTCTTTGTCATTGACATCTGCATTGTCCAGGGTATCATAGACGGCTCTTTTTGCTGCCTTGTTCATTATTTTATGGACTCCTCCAAAATCAAAATGTGACCCAAGTAGGGGATTGAACTGCTACTTTTTACCTTGGTTAGCTGTTGAATGTTTCACTTTTTCCTCATCCAAGCTGTTTTCAAGTTGAAGCTCTCGATTTACTTCAACAAAGTTTGTACCATCGTCAGAAATCATTTCCTTTGGAAGTCCATGTCGATTGGTCATCCGATAAAATGCACTCATGAACCAGTTTGTGTCTAACCTAAATGCCATTTCCAAATGCACAACTTGTGATATAAGGTGAGTGAACAGCGATAGATAAAAAGTCTGGCTCTACGCTTACCTATTCCTTGCATTGTGACCACAAAAATCAATAGCTGTTCTTGAAAACACATTCGTGAATTTCTTCTCTTGCATTTATTCCAAAAGACAGCTTTACTAAAGTCTGGTTAGTTCCATGTGCATGTCTCATATTTTCATGGTATTTCTTCACTATAAGCTTCGTAATTTTTTTGAAGTATAACTAGAAATGCAACTTACCAACTATATCCTATATTTTATGCTAATATTTTATTTTTCATTTTTTTCATTTTTTGTTCGTTTTTAACTTTTATCTAGCAGGACTCACATTTACATCAGTTAATTTTTAACTGAAGTGACTATCCTATAAAAATATTTGTTTATAATAATAATCACTGGAACAGTATATCATCAAAATCCTAGCAATACTTGAAATAATCTTGCTGAAGATTTGGGATAAGTTACATTGTTAGTGATAACCTGTTGTTTTGGGTTGATTCTTGGAATACTGCTCTCGTTTTTTGTCCATATATCCACTCTGATAACTGGAAAGTGAGGTAAGTACCAACTATTATCCTTTATTCATGTCTTTATCAGCTTGCAAATATATCCTTTCTCTTGATATTGTGTTATAATCTTTGCATAACTTATACATAATAATAATAATTAATTATAATAATGTCTTTGTCTTTAATTTGTTTCCTTTCTATATTTGTCAGTTGACTAAGTACTGTCTTGTAGTTGTTTGTTAGGTCCAATGCTTCTTCTCTCCATTTTATGTTAACTTAATTTTCTGTATACATATTCAATTGATTTCTGTACAGCATCATTACTGTTTACCCATCTGTGCTCATTGAAAATTTTTCTTTGGAATTCAACTTGATAAAACTTTCAGTCATATTCTACTTTGTTTACATTATTGACCAAAGTGATTCTCCCTAAGCTATCAGTAACATAGCTTGAGTTACTTCACTTTCTCTCACTTGACATTGAAATCCAATGTCCTTCTCCACACATCTGCCAATCTAGTTTTCTGTAACTGTTGAGCTTCCATTGTCTTTGGCTATAGCTTCCTTTCTAAAGTACCATGTTTACTCTAATATAAGACCCTTCTTATATTAATTGAAGACACCTATGAGAGGGGACTACAATTAGAAGGAGGCAAGTATATTAGGGGGTCTATTATTCCTAGAATGAGGTTTAGGAGGAGAAATGAAATTTAAAAAATTATCAAATATCACAAAATATTTTATATAAAATTTGATAACCGCAACATCTAACAGGACCACAAATTTCTCCAAGTCTTTGTTATATCCAGGGCGAATAGGTTGAAAGTGCTCTATTTCTTTAAGGTTTTGACAACTCATCTTTTATGACTGCAAAATTTTTGTTTTAATGTTGCCTTTGTAGCTTCATAAGCAGGTGCTGAGTGCCCCAGGTTCTCGACTACCGTCAATGCATACTGAGTTTTTTTTTTTTCAAAAAAATCATGACTGTAAGCAATTGTGTTTATGAAACAAGAGTCATAAAAAATTACAAAAAATTCTTGCAAGTCAAACACGTCACCATCATATACCATATGAGCTAGCATATATTATTGCATTAATAAAAAATTTTCATAAAAATATATTTTATCTTTCTTATGGAGAAAAAACCTAATATTAATCACATAAAACGTTTTTAAATTTTTAATTTTTCTTGTATACTTTATTTAAGATTATATATAAGACATTAGATTTTAACCAGCAAATTTTCTGCATAACAGATCTTTTGCAAAAAAACATTTTCAGCAAATACATATCATAAAAACATAAAAATATCAGAATAACAGTAAATGTGCTCTATTTTTGATACTTACATAAAAAAAAAATTGACAGCATAATTCTAATTTATAAATATAACTTACCTATGTTGAATTCATTTACATAAACCTGTGGCATCCATACCCCAACTATTTCAATTAAAAGATAAACAACAACAGCACTCACAGTGAAGTCAACAAGCCACTTGAAGTCCTGATATTTATACTGTGAATAAAGGTCTAATTCCTCAATTGGAACTCGCTCTAAATTAATCTCTAAATTACAAGGAACTGTAAACGTATCAGTGTGGTTGTCATTTTTATCAGTTCCTTTGCGGCGTTTAGATGCACCTAAATTTAAAAAGCTAAACTTGAATAAGCCATCATTTATGCAGCTATTGTAATTATATAGGTAAGACGACTACAGTAAATTCAAATAAAAGTTTTATTGCTATTTCAACTTTATTACCAGAACTATCAGTTTTGGATAAATAAAATTGTTATTATTTTAACCTTATTCAGTCAACTGAGTCAAAGTCAGCATTCAGAAAAGAAAACTTCAATGCTTATTACATTTTATTATTTATTTATTACATTTTAGTAACATTTCACTCCTTAAGCATTAATGTCATAACATCATGGCATTTCAACCCCATGTAAACAAACCCTAAATAATTTCACTTCAAGTATTTTGACTTGAGACAAAGTGAGCTGGACTTCTCATAACATTTTGAGCAGAACTAAAGAGCTGCTTTGAGCTTAAGTTTTGCCATTATAAAAGTTTCATTTATTGAAATCAATACAGCTATAATATACATACTATTATAACAGAATGTTTTGATTCTGCACATCATAGCAATGCTACAAGCCACGTGACCATTTTTGTAAAGCTACAATTGAAAAATAACACCAAAGAAGTTAAGCATATAATATAATCTAAATGGTTAACCTTTTCCATTGCTAGGTTTTCCAGCTAATGATCGCAATTCTTCATTACTTGGGTGGAGATAACGGTATAACCTGGTACACATCACCCATCGTGCTAAAGAGTAGAATGGAGATAATTTCTGTAGGAACAATGCTACACTAACTGTAATCACAAACTGAATTCCAAGCAATGCCATTTTTATGCGTTTATGTAAAACTGAAAATAATAGAAGACATCAAAAAAACCTTAGTAGAGAAAAATGAGACAAATTAAGAGGCAATATCTATAAAAAATTAGACATATCAAATAATTATGGTCTCAATCTATTATGTTTCAAAACACTTTTCACACAAACCTATATGTAT
>JAUZNK010004120.1:0-10572 GCA_035046665.1 Euphysa ruthae | reverse complement strand
GTTTTAGCATGCAAAAAATAAACCTTTATCTATAAGCCTATCTCAAGATTTTTTGGCCGGTGTAGGGGTAGTATTTAAACTTTACTCCTTAGCAACTGGTTGCCATGTCTACTATTTTAAGGTTGTTTTTTTTTTACTATACATTGATATAATAAAAGTTCATAAATAGTGTGTATTTCTTGAGATAATTTTAGCAGGGGGGAACAACCTTAGTATTTCAATGATATAATTATGTATTATTTAGACTACATATGAACTTGTTATCTAAAAAAGTTAGATTTCTTTAGAAAACAACATTAAAATTAATATTTGTTATCTTGTTAAGGAATAATAATGTTGATAACAATATTGGTATTTTTTTCACTACTATGTTAATGTTCTATAATAATCTTAGTGTTTACCTTATCTAATATCTTACAGATGCATAAATCCAATTTTTTATCTTTTTTCAAAGTGCTATGGATTGAAGTTTCATTTCTTCATCTTTCATTTTTTGGACCATGTCATTAGCCACCATGTGTCCTATAAATTCACTTTCAACCGTGCGTTCTTTAGTTTTTCTCGGAATCCGCTCATTACTTTTTTCTAATTTTTTGGATGATGTTAGATGTCATTAAGGGCTAGAAAGTAATGAACTCCAAATTTTCCTGAAAAAAATCTTGTTAACACAAAATCGGGTTTGCAAATCTGTTTATTTGATTTTTATAAATTTAGAATATTCTTTTGACCCTTATGTTCATGAAATCGTTCATGAGTCTGAGTCCAATTTATGGCCTGAAAACAATGAAAATTAAATTTTTTTGACATTTATCAAAAATTTTTACTCCAAAGATTGTCAGTATGTTGGGTATGTTGGCCATCTAGACATTTTTTTCGGGCATGACAGGCACACCCAATAAGAACCAAAGATCAGCATTTTTTACTTTTTTTCCAAATTTTAAGCTTTAAATGTTCTAAAATTTTGTGTCATTCTTGGAATTATTATTTAAAATATATTGAGCATGTCCAACATCAAATTTTTATTAAACGGGCCAGGCATTGCCAAATAAAGGCTTCATATTCAACATTTTATTTGAATTAATGTTACCCTTTTATTAAGCTTAAGTTTTGGGGATTACATTTACGTGTCATATTTTTAATATATTGAGCATGTCAGCCATCTTCTTTTCAAAAGATTTTATGGATAATCTTTATACTTTATACTTTTAAGTTTTCGGGGTCCAGTCAATATATTTAATTTTTTTTTTTTTTTTTTTTTTTTTTATTTGTTATTTTTTGAGATTTTCTTTCTGCAAAAGATGTTTTTGCAGAAACGAATCAGGGTTATTCATCTGCCTGTAGCATTTTTTCAAAAACCTGAAACCAGGTAACTTTAGAAATCATACATTACTTCTCAAGACAACACTGTATGGAATAAGTGGAATTCTTATATAGGTCCAATTAATCTTTCAAACTGATGACAATATTTATGTTTGTAAACTCAATTATTATAATTAAAATTAAAATATGTCTATAGCAAAAAAATATTTATTCTAATAACGTTTCTTGAGATAATACACTCCCATCGTCAGGTAATCTAGATATTCAAATCCAAAGTATTAAATCGACTTAAAAAAACATGTGGTGTGTAAATGTAATTTAAAATTCTAGGGCAATGCTAAATGATATTTCAATCTTCTTTAAGTTGAACCTAATATTTTTCCTTGATAAAATAAATCTCTGTGTGAAAAGGCTTATTTTTTTGGTTGGCGAAATCACAATAGCGCCAAACTTTACCTTGTTTAGCTTTTATACTGCTTCATAACAAAGCAGGCTTGTTTAACGTTTATTGTTTTAGTTATTTTAGAACTCAGCAGCCTTAGTTAATTTTTTCATGGTTTTAGGCACTGAAGAAATACATCAGCATTCAAGAGAGTATAGAGTTTTTGAAGCAGCGAAAGTGAGTGTTTCTATTTATACTCATAATTTAGTGTTATTATTTGTAAGACTTTTATAGATAATTTGTTTTTCATATAACTAAATTAATATACCCCTTAAGGATGTATATTATTTCTAAATAAAGATTATTTTTTGGAAATTAATACTGCCCTAAACAACGGCTTAATGACCTTTGTTTATCTTCTGACTCATTATATTTACTGATTATAAAGATATGGGTAGATATCCTTGATAGTCTTCAAAGATTTGCTTGCAAAGGTGTAAATTTATTCCATATAAAATGTTGAAGATTTCTTAAATTAAGTATGTTGCTGTGGGTTATGTGATACAGGGAAAGAAAGTTGATTAGGTGCTGCGAATTTTCCTATCACTCCCACCTAATGCAAGCTGAAATTAAAGACTACGTTTGCAATTCAAGGAATTAAATTTATTGCTAAAATTATCAATAGTAATGACAAACAATTGAGTTTTGAAGAAAAATGATAATAAAAGATTGTAACAATACAAAATACAATACAAAACAGAAATAGTCATTTTTCCTAGTTAGACTCATTTCTAGACTATATTACATAATTCTCAAGTGTTTCATTAATTGACAATCATTTGAGCTATTTTGTCAACTAGAAGTGTTTTTGAGTAGCAGTTACTATCACTGTTTTGGCCAGTAAAAACTTTATAACAACTTGCAATGTTGTAGCCATCTGAGATGCTATTACCAATCACCTTTTTGATTTGAAAAATGGGAAAAATATGTCTTTGGATGATTCAACCATAAGGAATACCCTAACTTCTTGGGATGTGACCATACAAGATGCTCTACCAAGCTATGGGAGAATAAATTTTGAGGTCGGAAGGATCCTACAGATTCACATAAAATCTATGAAAAAGTGTTTTGTAGTTTTCCTGAAATTTTTTAGCAATTTTGGGCAAAAAGATTTTGACAGGTTTTCAATTTTTCAGAACTCTAGTGACTAAAAATATAAATGATAAAGCATGAAAAATGTGATACCTTTTTAATAAAACATTTTAAACTTATCACAACACTTTCTATTAGAAATGAAATAATCTTGAAATCTATAAAAATAATGTGTGGCATTTGCAATCCTGTGTATATCATATGTAAAGAAATTTTTTCATAGATTTATATACTTTTGGTATAAAATATTACAAAAAAAAAATTGTTCTTAATTTTTCATAAAACTTTTTGCAAATTATTTAATTTTTATTAAATTATATAAATTCTTTTTCTTCAACTTATAGACTAATATAATTAGTTTTTTGCGTAGCCTTCTAACATAAATTTATTTGGTGCGTTATCATTTTTCAAATAACAAAGATAAAATTTGAATATAAAAATAATGAAATTCTAATCTTTATGCTTTTAGAGATTTGTCACATGACAGTTTTTTGCTGTATAAAATTGTTACTCAGTAAAGCGTTTAACTGAAAATTTTTTGAATAAAAAGATTAAAATGAATATTTTCAACTGACAGCATCGTAGAAGTTCCCATTCCTCAAAAAAAATTATGATCAGAAAATTTAGTTAGAGTGCTGGTTGAGAATAAGATTTTTTTTAGATATATAGGAAGGAGTTTTTTTTTATATATGAAGCTTTTGTTTGTTTTCTTAGGGAGGTTTTGACTAATAACCTTGAAGGAATGAAAAAGGAACAGGCCAGAAATTCTTGTTTCATGGCTGATTACATTGGTGCACAGCAACAGAGGGTAGGAATACTTAACTAGTTTCTTAGCAATTTTTTTTTTCAAAATTTTTATTTTGTCTATATTATATATCTAAATTTTTTTTAAAATCATAAAATTTTACTAAAAAGATTATAACCTATAGTTTTAGTACAAAATTTTGAAATCGCCTGTTATTGATAATTCAATTGAGTTCTATACATTGCTAGCTTGGAGCAAACTACCTAAAGTTACCAAAGTCTATTATACTATCAGTAAATTTAAGTCTAGAATTAAATCCAATTTCATTGAAAAATTTAAAGACACATGTTTATATATCTATATCATAGACACCTTAAATAGAAGGGCTAGTATCTGATATGCTTGCTATCTGGAACTTGGGTTCATCCAAAATGTACTATAAACTATTCATAAAAATCACGGTTCCCTCACTAATATCAAGTCGATTCTTCTTTTCATTAAAAATCTGGCAAACAAAAGAATGCTTTGTTTCTGCAAAGGCTTGTTGTACACAGTTGTAATGTGATCTTCATTAGATGGATCCATTGTAGAGTGCTTCAATACCGCACCGTCATGAGATATACATTGTCTCCCCTTTCTTGACAGAGAGTTCTTTATTATGCTCAGATATACAGTTATTTCTAATACTTTTAAATAAATGGGCGTAGTCAAAGATGGGAAAAATAACAATAATATGTAATAGTTAATTATTTGTATAATTAATAATAATAATTTTTATGCAATAATGTAATGTACTTTCTTCATCATACACATAGATGCGGTAATTTTTTTATGTTTTTGTCAAAGTTTTTTAATTTAGATTTTGAAGCCTGACTCGAAGAAGTGAATCACTTTTTAAAAAGTGTTAAAACTTTTTTATTATTATTGTTATTATACATTAAACACAAAGTTTTTGAGTTCGTACTGTAAAAAAGTACCATTTTAAATTTTAGAACTGATGAATTAATATCTAAGCAATATGAAGTGCCGCCATATAAAAAGACTTACTGGGATTTTGTCAGTGAAATTTTCTGTCAACCCTCTCATTAATTAAATGATTTTGTCAAGAAGTGTTTTTCGGATATTGGTATAAAATGGACAGTGCAAAAGTTAATAAGAAGTGGTTTCACTCTCAATGAAATACACTGCAAATTATATTTATATTGTCTAAAAAATTATGTCTGAGTTTGTGATACGTTAGGTGACTCATTCCAACACACAGAAAGGTAAGTAAATTAAATACCTCTTGGGTCTACTATTTTGAAAATTAGCCCTGGCTTTTAGACTATAACATTTTGAGATGCTTTAAAATTAAATACTGATGCTGAATTACACAAATCGAAACTGAGTTTGTTGCTAGTTTTAATGCAAAAGGGTATAAAACTATTAGCATAATATTTCATAAAATAATTTTTCTGGGGTTTGTTGATACCTACTTCTTAGTTAAAAATTCCAATATAGATATTTGGGACAATTTCTATGAACAATATAATACTAACTAAGCTATGATACCTTCTCTGCTCACAAAGACTTTCAAGTCCAAATGTTTACATAATTTGGCTCTCAGCATTCCACTTATAGTGTCTATAAAAACTAAAGCTGCTTTGTATACCTCAGCTCTAGAAAAAGTCTCATTTCATCATATTACATCATTACTTCATTTGTCTTTCTTGGTATAAAAAAATTTTTTTTTTTTTTTCTTTTTTTTAATATTATATTTACCAACACAGTCATAAAGTTAGTCGTGGAAAAAAAATTAATATAAGAAGACTGCTATGTGCAGATTGGGGTGGGGAGGAGTAGCCTAGAAGATTAGTCACGGAAAGAATACCAAATACCTTTTCATAAAACCCTTTGTAAAGTATCAATTTTAGTTGCGGGCATTCTTTTACAACTTTTTTTTTTTAGAACTAAATGAGTTATTTAGGCAAGTACTAATAAAAATAGGAATAAAGAAATAGGTGAGGGGAAAGCAATAAAGTATTTACTAAATACTAAAACTAATTACTAAAGAGAAGCAAGTGAAAAAATTTCATTTTCATTTGATGCTAAAAATAGTTTTTATTAGCTTTTTTGAAGATATTAACACTTTTGGCACCTTTTTATTCACAACTTATAGAGGTTCCAAAGTTTGGAACCTCTATAAGAGATAGAATGTTCTACTTGTTTACAGGAGTTTTTTGGTTGATTAAATGTTTTTCTATGATTAGATCACAAGTTTATTGGAACTATGGAGTTAAAAAAAGTAATCAAAATAAGACTCATTTTTTATCTTAATTCCATTAAGATTCCAGTAACAAAATCCGATGATTTGGTTTGAGGCATTACTAAAACTGCACTTTACTATAACACTATGGTACCTATTAGCTCTTATTTCTATTGCTTAAGTCCTAATTTATTCTAGGGTGTAGCATCTACTTCTAAAACCAGCCATGGTACTTAGCAAGCATGTTGTCGGTTATTTATTAAAAATATAAGTGTCATGCTCTGTAATTTTATAATAGCAATTTTCTCATAAATTTGATGCTGTTGTTTTTTTAGCAATCGTTGTTGCAGATGCATAGTACAGTGAAACCACAGTTGGAAAAAGCTAGAATTCGTCGTCTGAAAAACAACTTGCATTCAAGCGTAAGACACTGATAAAATATTTTTATTAAATAAAAATATAAATGTGCAATCATTGAACAAATGGTTAAATCTTTATTTATTAAATGGCTAAATGTTGGAAAATTTATCTGTATTTTATTACATTTTAATGGAAAACACTCCTTTACATGACTTTCTTGATGAAAAATTTTATATTTATAATAATAATTCATTCATCATCTATTGTTTAGAATCATTGTGAGTTAGATGTTTGTTTGGTGATTTTTAGTTAAATATTACTGTAGCAAATTTATGATTGGTTGTTTTATATAAATTTATTTCTTTTTATTAAGTTTAGCTTTTAGTATTTGTAATGGTTTAAACTTCGTTTAGTAGTTCTTAGTTAAAATTCTCATCAAAGACCCATTACTGAGATGAATTTATTTGTAATCTGCTTTGCTGAATTTGCCAAAACTAAAAAAACATTTTTGCTATATCTGTTGAGGGGAAAAGTGTTTTGTTTTGATTACTTGATGATAATAATATTACTATTTTTGTCTAGGAATTTCTGAAAAGACAGGGAGCAGCGCTAATATTTTTTTGGCTTTAAAAGTTTTATGCTTGAACGAACATTTTTATAATTTAATCTAGGGTATGTAGGACAATATAGAACAATAATAAATGGCCAAACTCCTTTGATACTGGAAATAATTAACAATGTTATGAAATGACTGCTATGAACAAATTTGATTTATTACAATGAGAAGGTGGCAACAATTTCGTTCGCAAATACTCCACTGAACTTAATGCACACATAAAAGCTGCAAATCACATTCTATACTTGGTAATGGCAAGTCTAGAAAAACTGGGACAGGTGAAAGCTGCTATCCAGCATAAAAACCCTGAAGTGATCGTGATTTTATGAATTTAATAAAAAGTGCAACAAATTTAGCCCTTCATGAGCCAATTACATTGCTTACATAAAAAAATTTAAGCAAAGCTAAAGTTTATAAAAAACAAATTGTTAAATGAAAAAGCTGTTTCTGCCTATAAAGCTACAGAAATCCTAACGTAACAATATGGATATATACTCTAACAGTTTTCTGTTATGAAAGATATCTTAGTGGATATAGACAGGCTTCTGTCATTAGTAGCCAAGCTTATGTAAAATTTGGTTTTCTTTAAAAAGCAGTAAATCTTCAGGCACAGATAAAGTCTAAACTCAGAGAATAAAATATAGAGTAAGCAAACATCTGCTGTGAACGTTAATTTTTCTAGATAATATGGGCATAAATCACTGTTTTTCTCACTGGGTAGAATCATTTTCTATCTGATTGTACAAAACAAAAAAGATTTTAGTTTCAAACTGTTAGGCACTTTCTAAAAAATTCATATCTTTATATGAATTTAAGCTATGGTAAAAGATATAATTTAACCCATAATACCTGTTAAAATTTTAAGGTCCTTATCAATAAGTACTTAGCAAGATTCATTTTTTATGAAAATGATTTTATGCATTTTTTTATGCAGTTTTTCGTATTTTAATAAACACAAATATATACTAGGCAAACTTTTTAGAAATGAGATTTTGAAATGTGTGGGAACTGTTTTTGTCACTCTGTGACATGTTATGAAATATGTTTGGATTAAAATAAAAACATTTTTTGATTCTGTAAAAAGCTCAGTTTCAGTAATAAGTGTTGCTTTAATCAGTTTGCAAAGTGATCCTTACACAATTTTTAAGCTATTTTTGCTGTATATGAAGGTAATCTACTTGATAGCAATCTCATAAAGCTTAATTTGTCTGCTAAGAAAATTTTATAACTATTTTGGTAAATAACTTTGCATATTCAAAATTATTTTTTAGTACTGGCCCACTGATATCTTTTACATTTTTTAAACCTTGTCATAATGCCAAACAATAATGCCTAGATTTTGTTATGATATATAACGTATAAAAAGTTTTGTTTTCGCTTTATTTCTTTAAAATTTACCCTGATATTTTTATATACATATTTTTTATTTCATATTAAACTGCCAAGTTTATTTCAAAGATTTTCAAATATGAACCTTGGTCAAATATGAACCTTGGGCAAACACGAACCTTGGTCAGATACAAACCTTTGGTCAAACATGAACCTTAGTCAAACATGAACCTTGGCCAGACATGAATCTTGGACAAAACAATCTATAATAAATTTTTCCCCAATAATTCTTCAATAATTTTTTTTTTTTTTTTTTTTTGAGAATTAAGCACTTAGAAACTTTGCATACTTTATCATCATGAAGAAATTCTTTGCGCATGGTCGTGGTTTATGAAGAAATATGTATAAAATCTGTAATTTTATTTTTTTGTAAATTTTTTTTTTTTTTTAATTTTGTCAAAAATTATCTAATTTTCACTACCGTTCCATAAATTCCAGTGTTAAAAATTAAGTAAATTTCCAACTTTTCTGTACAATATATTAATACATTATTTAGTTTTAACTTTTTTAAGAGCATTTTTACTATACCTTATTTGTAATATTTTACCTTACTTATAATATTTAACTTTTTTAAGCTGATATGAAAAAAAAGCAATAAAGGAAATTTATATATTAAATGAGTTATGAGTTTATAAACCATAACTAAAATATACAACTCTTTTTGAAATAAATTCACTACCAATTGGTTTACTGTATATAATCCTTGGTATATAATATTAATGAATTTATCTATATTTACTTTGGATAGAAAGAATAACATCTCACTATTTTGGTTCCTATCCTGTAAATACTAACTCAGTAACTAAACTTTGTTTTCATTTCCTTTCTTAATTATGTAGCCTGGGTAACTGAAGCTTTACATAATTAAGGTTTTCACCTCCCTCCAAAGAGCTTAAATCAAAGTTTGTGTATAAATCTTCTTTGTAACTATTTTGATGATACGGATCAAAAAGTCAGTAATTTTTTTTTCATTACTTTTTTTTTCTGTTTCAAAATATAAAGATGATGCTTTCACCCTTAAGAGGCCATGCTTTATTTTTCATTTAAATTTTACATATTTTTATTGATTTTTAATAGCTTTTATTTTCTAGCCTTATATAACATATGACATACATTGAGTATGAAACTAACTACTCAACTATGAATAGACCTTCTACAAATGCTGCTGAAATTGTTAATCTAGTTGATTTGTACAAAGATCGGCGCTCGATTATATGCAAAGAAAAAAACGCTAGTAGTTCTAATACGCTTGCTAATACGTTGAGCTTAAACCTTTGGGATTACGGTCTAGACCAAAACATTGCAATTAAAACAGAAAAGGATCTTGCTTTTGACCGTAAGGATTTCACTGATCGCGAAGAGTTTATGAAAAATAGCCCATTAACATCACAAGAGTATTTTGAGTGGCTTCTAATGTACGAAACACAAACTGGAAAATTTAACTCAGTTTGCTATGCTTCAATGAATTGTGAGACTACATTGTATGAAGATCATTATTTAAGTTTAAAGATATTTTTAGCTGGATGCAACGCTAATTACAAGAGAGAACTATATCATATTCTATTTCCTGTATTTCTCCACTTTTATTTGGACTTAATTGCAAAACCTGATTTAGATGCAGCGCATTCTTTCTTTAATAAATTTAGTCATGACCATGATGACCAACAGAAGCGAAATACAGAAAATTTAAATAAAATCAAGAGATTGCTAGATCTAGAATTGTATAGAGACTTAAAATATATTCGTGAGAATAAAACTAGTTTGAAACTTTCACTACAGGTTTATTTATACTTGCTACAACATTTGAGACATAGTAGTTCTACCTTAGTCTTGCAATGTTTGAATTCTCGGTTCAGTATCTCCACTTCTGATATTGAAGTGGGAAATGCTGATGATATTCAAACATATGAAGATGAAGATGTTCAAAGCCTACCTTGGTCTGGCACTGAACAAAAAGCGTTGGATAGTTTAAAGCAAGCTATTAACACATTAAACAATACGGAGAAGATTGTCAAACCATCAATATGCTTGTATTCCTTTTCCAATGCTTATAGAGGGTAAGGGTTTTGTGTATTACTTCAATAATCATGGTATTTTAATTATGGTGTCCGATATTCTCATGTGAATTCAGTTTTTTCAATAGCTTTTATCCCTAGTTTCACAATTACCTTAAAATTTTTAATTAATGCTATAATGTACAAAACAAATGTTGTGTTATTGATTCTTTCACATCAGTACTTCAGTGCCCAAGTACTTGAAAAGCGATATTTTTTTATAGTTTTGGGAATAGCAAGGCACAAAAGCAAAACCTTAGTGAGTACTAACTAACATTTGGTTTTGCTATGACGTAAATCTGTATATAT
>JAUZNK010004119.1:0-26717 GCA_035046665.1 Euphysa ruthae | reverse complement strand
CACACACACACACACACACACACACACACACACACACACACACACACACACATATATATATATATATATATATATATATATATATTGGGTTTTGAATTTGGATAGGCATTTATTGCAGAATTGTCGGGCGTAAGAGAATTTGTAATTGAAGAATTTAAATCTGGTCACAATTAAGCATTGGTAGAGTCGATCATTCAAATTCAACCGGTATAACTATTTCAAATTCAATTTGTTCTATTTGGTGTCTGTCACCTACCTGAAAACGAAACCTAAAAAATTTATTTTGTGCTGTAAATATTCAACACCTATTATCAAAGTGTTTAGAAAAAGAATTGATGATGCTAGTGTGATTTTAGAAACGATAAAAAAAATTCAAAGAGGTGATTACACAGCAACAAGTGAAAAAGATAAAATCGTAAGTGTTTGCTGACTATATTCTAATATAATAAAGACTGTTGCTGATAAGGATTTCAAATCTGAACATACATCCGTAGGATGTCTGTAATTACAAATATATGGCATTGGATTCAAAAACCAACATCAAAAAATTAATAAATAACTTGTTTAAACCTGAAAAAAATTATGTGCTTCCAAAAAAAAATTTAGATGTTTTCAATATCGCTCATTTGAGTTATTTCTTAGGTTGACATATTCACCTTTTTAGAAATGGAGCTTTTTGTTTACCTGGTGTTTTTGTTTACCTGGTGTTTTATTCGGGGATAAAATTCCAAATCGAATTTTTAAGATACGTAAACTTTTTTCTCATCCCTTTGCTCATTGGGCAGATGGTTTGGGGTCTTTTACGCATCATGTCAAGCTGGGATTCATATGAAGTGTATGTCTAATTTTAATAATTTATTAGATAACGTTCTTCCTATTGTTTTTTTAATTGATTCCAATGGAATGAAACTGATTAAAGAGAATCGCCTTGCAAGCGTACATTTGTTTTGATTTTTTAAAGTAATGCATTTATTTAACGCGTATCATTAATAAAATCAGAATTATAAATAAATTATATAGATATGGAGGTATAAATAAAGTGAAAAATTCTGCTGAAAAACAGTTAATAACGAGCTTTAGCAACTTTATTTATATTAAGCTCATATATTTATTATAAAACGGGCTTTGTATCAATTAGTAATTTTAACAGCCATTTGATTTCCAAGTTTAGTTAGTTTTAGTTCAAAATATAGCAATGCAAGAGGACCAAACCGGCAAAAATACTGTTTTACGTACTGCAAAGAAACTCCACAGTTAATGCACAGTTATAAGCTTTCCAAAGAGCAGTCAATCATTAATTTCTGGTCATTTTTAAAAAGGATAACGCCAATTGAAGATTACAAATTTGGGATTTTTTTGAAGCCGAAAATCAACCTGACATCCTTAACTACGTCAAGTACAAGATCACAAAAGATTTTTTGAAGTTTGTTCATTGTGATATTGGTTTATTTGGTTTAAACTTGTCAAAAATTGGTTCTGAAAGCATTGGAAGAATTACAGCTGTCAAAAATTGTCGAGGAGTTATTTATACCTTGCTTATCTCTTTAGATGGCATGTCTAAATGCATTGACAAAATAGAGATACATCAGGCTCTTTCCTTTTTAAATGAGATGTCTTCTTTTGAGTTTATAGCGTCACTTATAATTACAAAGAAAGTGTTATCGTTAACTCAGAGCATTAAAAAATTGCTACAAGACAGAAGCATAGATCTTATGACAATGTAAGTTGTTTTAAAAAGTAGTTTTAAAAACGCTGTAATGACTTGTAGGAATAATGTTGACTTTTTTCACACTGAGTGGTAAAAAAATGAAAAAAAGTTGGAGTGGAAGAAAAGTTTCAGCTGCCTCTGAAAAATTGGAGTTTTAAGTGTAGTTGAAATTTTAAAATTCTAAAGAAATCAGCTTTATTATAAACCAAGCCTGAAAATGTCAATATAGTTGTAATTCATTTGAAACTTCATGAGTTACAATTTTAAAGGGCAAGGAATTAAAAAATGTTCATAGACTAACACAAAAAAGATGTCACCATTTTATTTAATTATTAGAAATATTTTTGCTTAGAAATATAACACATAAAAATACTATAAAAATTACAAAAAAAAAAAAAAAAGAAAGTAAAACACAATTAACAATGTAAAT
The DNA here is from genome assembly GCA_035046665.1 of Euphysa ruthae. Classification (NCBI taxonomy): domain Eukaryota; kingdom Metazoa; phylum Cnidaria; class Hydrozoa; order Anthoathecata; family Corymorphidae; genus Euphysa; species Euphysa ruthae. The sequence goes on along the minus strand of JAUZNK010004119.1, from coordinate 24,579 downwards.
TTTTTGAATTTGGTTTTTTTAGTCTCTAAAGTATAGCAATTGACTACTCGAAATTTAAAACTTGTTTCCAACGTCTTGAAGTTTTTTTTCCTGTAAATAAGTATAGGTGTTGTTGGTGGTGGATTAACTTTTGTTATAATGTTATTATCTGGAATCCAACAGTAGTCATCTTTGTTAGTTCAATTAAATTTTAGACTTGGGTGATGTTGGTGAAGACACCTCACATTTTTATCAACATTTGTGCCATCTGGCTCGATTAATAAATCAATCCACCAAACACTGTCGTAAAAATAATGATATATAATCCATTGATTGCAAGTCAGTTATTGGTAGTGTAGATTTATCTGATCTGCTAGTAGGGTTAATGTAAAACTGGGATGAATTCATATCATGACTAAATCTTTTGTAAGCAATCAATGAATGGTCTCTTGGAATAAAATGGTGAAACGATCTGATACCTGCATTACTTACTGCAAAAGTTACATAGAATTTTTCGTAAGTATATTTTCAGTATTACCAGACTCTAAACTTTTCTGCATCTAAGCCAAAGTCAGATTTGTGATAATATAGGTTTGCGAAATTTTTGGTTTTTCTATTGGCTTACAGCTCCATCAGAAAAAAATATTAAAATTGACGATATATTGGATAAAATCTCTTTAAAATAGTTCGTATGATACTTTTGCACAACATTATCAAAGCATGTGTCATGAACCAAGCTTTTAGATTAGAAACAAAAAGATAAGTTTTTAAATCTGCCTCCTTTTTTGAAATAGATTATTATAGAATTTAATGTGCATTGTGTCTTACACATAACAACTTTGGATATCATCTTGAATTACAAATTGGAAGTTCTCAACAAAATCACCTAACATCAAACATTGCGGCTCAAGCAAAAGTTATTTAAAAGAACTTACATATTGTCCTTGCACTTTTGATATATTATCTATTTTTTCACAAATAAACTCTTTATATCAATACAGAGGCATAGTTTGTACAATAAGTGTAGTTCGATCAACACGCTGCCATTGGTTAAAAAATATATGCTCCAAATCTTCCATATCACTTAATGAATTAATTAATCACCTAATTAATTAACTAAGAGGGTTTTTAAAGCATCTGTTCCATGACAATGTAAAAATCGATTTATAATACTTTCCGAGTTAAAAGAGTGGCATACAATAACATTATATAAACCTTTAAATGTCTTGTCCCAATTATTTTCTGCTGCTGCTAACTTGGCATTTTGGTGGTATGTACGGACACATACCTTGTGAGATCCTGCTGAGTGTTATGGGATGTACCATTTTGGATGTATGAAACAAAACTTAGAAAAACCAACTTTTAACTGTAATAATTTTTTCGTGAAATCTTGATAAAGTTCATTTAAATTTATTAGACATTTTTCCTTATGTACATTTTCTCCACTAGTTACAAAATCTTTTCTACCTGGCATAAGATGTGAGTATTCGTCATCTTGATAAAAGTTCGCTATTAAATTTGATACATATTCATGTAGCACTTTACCTGCTTTAGCAGAAGAATACCTGGTTCTTCATCCTTTAATTTCTTAGCTTTCTGAATAAGATATTCTGAAACACTGAAACATTTTGCAGCTTTTTTTTTTCTGTTCCATGAAGGCGGTGTCAATGTTAATAACTGTATTTTTCCTTAATAGTTTGATGTAATGAATTTTTCTTTTATCTTAGTATTTATAAATTAAAATCATGGTTTTCATGTGATGGCCCAGGCTATTCTTCTCAAGCAACTCCAAAACAATCGTTAATTAGCTACCATGCCTATTTCGTACCTTTTGTTTAGTTATAGTTCACGTTTATTTCTTGCAATCCAATGAAATTTAACGGAAGGTATTTCCATTGCTTGTAAGCTAGCTTTACTTTTTTTGATTTCTCAGATTCGTCATTGGATGAAGGTTCGTATTCTGTATCAATATCGGCCGTTTTGCCACATGGCTCGACTTTAGTTTCATATTGACATTTGGAGCATAATTTTAACCTTAGTATTACAAATATTCCTTTAGTCTTTAATGAGCGAGCTATGTCTAAAGATATCTTTACCAAACCTAGAAAATTTACATATACTAATCAATACTAATTCAATATATAAATTCTTAATTTTGATCGGTATTTAAATCTTTAAAGTACATAAGTTTAATTAAATACAAACATATTTTACTTAAATTTGCACCTTAACTTCACATTGTTCAACATGTCATTCAACATTATTATAACATACCCATTTTAATATTTTTTTTTTTAATAAAATAATTTTTGCCTTTCCTTTATGATTTTTAAAGAATCACAGAAGTTTCTAAAATTCTTCTTGAAAGCCGTTCCAAAACGTTCTTGATGGTCAAAGCAAATATTTTCGCATTCTCCTATTTTATCTAATAAAAACCATGCTAATTCTTCTTTTTCATCAGGTAAAAGTTTCAGATAACTAATTCTCTGCCGATTTACACTTACAACTTACATCTATCAATCAATTATCCCAAATTTTTCACCAGTTGTTGATCTCCTAAAATCACAAAAACAATCCAAAAATCTATATTTTTTGGTAACATGTCCTGGATTATTTGATGTGAAATCAAATGTTTCATAGGGTTTCATAGGTCCTTGGCGCTTCATTTATTTGCTCTTAAACCCTGTGTGTTTTATTGTGTGTTATGGGTCACGGAATTGATTTTAGGTAAACCTTAGGTTAGTCAAGGATTTCGGTGAAAACTGCAAAAAAAAAATTGTATCAAGCTGAAAGATGAATTCGTTAATATGTGTGTGATAAAATCAAAACTCTGCTGAAGTTTGCTGCATTTCATGAGAGTGAGAAGGAACCTTGTCGTAGGCCACATTCTTATTTTAAATTAAATAATAATAAATCTGTTATCTGTTATTTTATTACGGACACATTTCTTGTATATTTATTTAACGAACCTGTTCTATATTGTGAATAAAAATTTTCTTGCCAATATCCATTTGTCAGCTATGGCAAAAAAAATCGGACGCCTCAACAGGGAAACCCTGCAGTGCGTAATTAACTTAGTGACAAGAAAAGGAAATGTCCACAAGGTGGGTGGCAGAAAAGTATTGAGCGAATTAATGGAGGAATGAATACAAGAATGGAACGTTGTTGAACGTCGCTTCAAGACGATTCGTGTATCGAGAAAATTTGTTATGAAAAAAGCTACTTAAAAGGTATTGATCCAGATCCCTATGACGAAAATTTTGAATAAACCAATGGGTGGCTTTTTAACTTTATGAAACCTTCGTCCTTAAAAATTGTGTACCTCACCGGAAACGAAGTCGAAGAAAACTTGTCCACGACGAGGACTGCGTAAATAAAAAAAAATCTTCATATGTAGAATTAAGGTTTTCCTCTTGCAAAAAAAAAATAGTGGAAAACAAACACATATAACCAGAATTATATAAGATCAATGCTGTTTAAAGCACAAAAAGATTCGATCACTTAAATCTGGCGGTGTTCTCTCATCACCTACTCTTACACAATGTTTAGAATAAGCTCTAGCGAAAAGTCTTATTTCAATAAAAAAAAAAATAATAAATACTATCAATCTTTCTGCTGGATGGCAGTAACAGTTCAAAACATATTTTCAAACTGATAATAAAGATTTCAATGACGTTTCAGTAGGAAATAAAAGAACAACATCGAAAATTTCTGTTTAAGCCTGTTTTTAATCCAATTAAAATATATCTTTGAATAAAAGTAACAACGAAAAAAATTGTTTACTTGTTTGATTAAAAAATAAATAAAAAGAGATCAATTTTTTGTTTTTTTTTTTAAGGCAGTCTTTAAATATTTTATTTTTGTATAATTGCTAACTAGGTTTATTCGAAAAAATACGTTTTACTCGAATACATTTTTACAAGTGAAACTTTTTTTAAATTTGTTATTAAAGAAATACTTAAGGTGCTAACATCGCCTAATCTTGCTCTATATTTGTGCAGTTACATGAAAATTCTTGACAATCTTTCAAAGTTAAAATCGAAAACAATGTCGTTTATTTCACATATTATGTGAAATATGTCTAGCATACACCTTCAGCACTACAGTATTGTTTATTCAAAATCTAAATCTAAAATGTTTCTCAACTTGAACAATCAATTAAAATGGAAATAATAAATTATTTTACGATTTTTTGTATTATTTCTGTGGTAGAATGCAGAAATTCGATTAAGACATGCAGTTTTAAAAATTGCATATGTGGTCGTGGTTTTACTGACTTTAAAATAATAACTGATCGTAAGTTTACGTTTTTTTTTAGTTTAGTAAGTAAATTCATACCAGTTTTAATGGAAAATACCGGAACATTTATTCAGCATAACTCAAAATAAGATTTTCTAGTAGCTGTAGCCATAGCAACCAATGGAAAAAAAGTTAGACTTAGCCAAAATTTATAACCGATGGAACTGCTCATAGACTTATGATCCAAAATGGTCATTACCTGAAAATGAGATAAAATGTTAAAATTAATTTACCATCTATTCTAGCTATTATCAAAAAATTCGCAAATATGTTTCTCTACTTCAGGATTTAAACCATTTTCATACGGTTTAAAGCGTTAATTTGAAAAAAGGTTAAAACCTTAAAGCTTTGGTTTCCATAGTTTTCATAATTTGGCCCACACGCAAAGTAACAAAAGAATATAAACTCTGTTGAATCTTATTTCATTGCTGAAAAGTTATGAAATAAGGCTCACTTTTTATAAAAAACCAAAACATGGTTTTTTTTATTATCCTTATGGTGTCTACTTTTTGGAAAAGTATGATAGTTTGGCCGAATCGGTAACTTTTGTACCAAATTAGGGGGTCAAGGTTAGGTCATGTAATAAGGCATAAGGTGAAGTTTATAAGAATTTCATGGAAAGGAAAATAATTTGACTGAACTTTGAATGACTATAACTTCTTTAATACTAGTCCATTGCTGCTATAACTTTGCAAAGTTAATAATGGTATGTTGAATTTAAAAAAATAAAAAAAATTTCCAGGGGGTAAACAACGTGAAAAATTTGCAAAATATTGCATTTATAGAAGCTAAATTTTAATTATAAGTGTGTCAAATTTAACTGAAATGGCCTAAATGTAAACCTTTTTTTAGAATTACGATAGTATAACTTTAGTCATGAGTTTGAAAGATGACGAGGAATGGGTTGATGGCCTCACAAAGTCAAAATATAAATCTGCTGGAAATTGCATAATACATTGTACAGATGTAAATTATGATTTGTTAGTTTGGAATCGATTGGTTCCATGGAAGTATTGTTACAAATTGCAACTATTCGTCAGCATGAAGCTGTTTCGAAAGACTTTCAGGTCTTTACCTGAAAGTATTATGTCTAATATTTATAAAAAAATGCCAAAATGTCATCTAAATTGGATGACATCAGTATTTTTGCTAAAATTGATCAAAAACCCTGTATACACAAAAATGAATCAAAAATAACGTAAATATAAAGTATTAATGAATGATTTTAGTTTTTCTATATCAGAATACTATAAACTTTGTAAAAAAAAAAGCCATCACACTTTGTATAAAATAATATTATTGCCTAACTTAACGTTATAAATTTGATAACTGAATATTTCTGTCACGTCATTATCATGCAAGCGCCGGGCTCAAAATTTTATAAATCAAAAAAAAAAAAAAAAAACAAGATTTCTCAAAGTCGCACAATAGAATTTTAGGAATAGCCTCAAAATTTTGGCCCAGCAGCATAAGCGGTTAAGAAATCTAGGGTGTGACCAACATATAAGGGGTTCTTAAAACACCCGGTCTGGATAGGGTAAGTTTGTCCTATTTTTGCAATATACCAACCTGTTGTGAATTCTCCTATGGCTATATTCAAAATCGCTCGCTCTATGCTGACGTACTGCTTTTAACAAAGATTCCCAGGGGTTAGGCTTTCACTGATAGAAGACAACATTGACCGTTTAGAAGAAACACATTTTTGTAAGGTAGTAAATATGAACTCCCGCAATTTCAGCTAGGAAAAGTCTTCATTTTTCTTACAATCTTGAAATGCCACCACGTATTACCAGTTCCCTTAGTGATCCTTGAGAGTAAATTCTCTTTTCTTTTAATGAGCAGTTATCTCATCGCGTTACTTTGTTAATCATCTCCATCATCACAATAACTGATTGGTCTTGCAAATGTGTGTTAACTCCGTCACTGCAGTTCTTTGCTAAATCAATTATAAACTTTTTTTTACTTAGTATATTCCTATTACTTTCTCAGGTCTTGAAACTACTCACTACTCAAAAAGTAACTTCCACAACTATTCAACCAACCGAATGCTGTTGCACACAACGAACACGTTAATGGTAATATTACTCAGTAATATGTTTCTCCATCAGTGAAAAGAAAGCACAGGTATGATAGATAAATATGAGTAACGTATTTTCAGATTCATAGTGGAACGTGACATTCCGATTAGCTAGGAGCATATCATTGTTTGAACTTTCCTTATTTGGAGCAGTTCTTTGCAGTTGGTATTACTGTAAATTATATTTTAGTTTATTAACCATATTTATCAATTTCGCTTAAGATTATTTCAGCCAATTAAAATACAAATTTCTGATTATATTATTGGAAAATTGTTTGAACCCCAACCAGCACATTAAGGTAATGATAATTTTGGTCGTGATTTGCTGTTAGCGAATCAAAATACCCTTTTTACAATGTGTGCAATGCTGCGAAAACTTTATCTTCCGTTTCAAGTTCAAAATCAGCCTTTATAAAATCAGCCTTGTCATTCGAAGTAATATTGCTTAGCCTCAATGCTTTCACGCATCAGCAACAGCAACATGTCCACAATTTATTATTTGATGGCTACCCATCACTCCGAATAAAAGATCGGTTTAACCTTAAATCAACTGTTTGTGTATACAATCAAGTAATCGATGCCAAGCTTACCAGATAAAGTGTAAAGAACATTTAAAGAAATTTTCTTGATGATCGGCACCTTCCAATTTATTATGAAATTTTTAGCTGCGATTGTATCCCGCTGATCTACATGATGTTCTCATTCAAATGTCCCTTGTTGCTGAAAGATCAGTGAAAACCATCTTCTCTGGTTCACGCACCTACAAAAGGGCAATTCGTAATTAAAAAAATCTTGTACGAAGCATTTTCCCGCAGTCTGTTTGATGACTTCGAAATGACGTAGACAAAAGAGCGCAACAGAATTCTTCACATTTTGGATGATATCAATGATTCGTACGATTTCAAGGTAAAATACAAGGGTATTTTACAAGTCTCATTACTTACAAATACATCCTTGCTGAAAAAATTTCATTATCCAAAATTTTGGTGCTGTTTATTTTGATTTCCGTAATTCGTTCAGGGAATTGGAACGAATATATAGAAATCACATGAAGTGCACTCCCTTGTTTCTTCGCACATGATAGACAAAACAACAACGCACATTCACCTAACCGGACATTATTATAACTTCTTTTCAAAGACAGATATTTAGAGATTTATGCTGAGTTTCAAAATGACAATTTGTCTGTAAAGTTATCATAGACTAACACGTTTGATCGAATGGAGACGGATAAAGTCATTGAAACAATCATTAATAAAGACACTAAAACCCCTGGAGGGACTTCAGGTGCATACATGTATTTATAGTAAATACATGTATAAATACATGTATTTATTAGATATCAAACCTTAAGTTTAACATATTTTGAGTGTATTTATTTTCCTTCACATCACTAAATTAAGTTCTAGCGAAAATAAGCACACTGAGAGACATTATATTTTAGGTGTGTTTAGTAAATCAATGCAGGGCCCTCGCTGATAATGATAACAAAGCCGATTATAGCACTCGCAAACTTATTCCTTGAGTAAATATTCCAAATGAAAACGATATTCAATAATTTCTATTTTGAGTTTTTTAGGTTATGTTAGTTGAGAATATGTTTAACATTTAAGAACTCATTTTATGCAGAGCTAACTACTGACGGAAAAAGTTGAGAAGGATTTGTTAGAGGCTGAACACAAAGGAGAAGAGGAGTTAAGGAAGTTCTTTGAAGAACGACTTGTTAATCAAACTGTAGGCTTTTATTAACTAATCTAACGGCTACATTTGGATACAATTGCATTGATGAAAAGATCAGTTAAGGTGAAGACTGAAAGTAAAGTTGTACAATTCAGTGTGAAGAGCGATATCTTTTTTAAATTATCCCTCATGCAAAAAGGTAGGAAAATCAATTTGAAAAATGTATGTTGTAACCCACTTGGTCCTGTTCCCTGGACATTTGCAACAAACAAAGGTGAGCACATGAAAACAATTAAATCAACAATTATACACGAGCTAGAGAAAGGTGTGAGAATTGTAGCCAGTGTTCTTACGCCCTTTGTGCCAATATTTGATGGAGTGGCCTTAGTCCTTTAAGTGAAGTTTATTTGTCAAACTTACAATGAATTTGCGGATGATCTTCTAAAATTTGTGGCAGTTAGAAGCCCAGGGTCAAAGCGCATATATGTTTTGCTTGATGTATGCTATAAAAACTCGATCAAAAATGCAGAAAAAGGAAATCGTTCTACTTGGCATACTATAGTTTAAATTTATTGTTGGATCTTCAATGATTGGCAATTTCCTTTCTCATAAACGGAAACAAAAAAGCAGAATTAATTAGATTCTTGGTATCACGATGGACAAGTCAAAATCACATCGTTGCAAACTCAAAATTATATATTGCCTATGATGAGAAATTCTTTTTCATAAAGGCTGATAGTTCAAGCCAGTTGAACATCTGAATTCTTATCAAGAAGAGGCCGACACAAGAATGCTGCTACATACACGCCATACATCCCATTCAACGGAAAATTTTGTCATCCATGCTCTTGACACTGATGTTCATTTAATCGCTATTGCTGCGTCTACTGTTAATCCTGGTAAATTACTCATTTGCACTGGTATAAAAAGAGCAAGGCTTGAATAATAACCATTGAAAAAGTAAAATAATCGGTAATGCTTCGCTTTGATTTAGGGACATTGAGCTACCTTCAAAATCGCTGAAAAGCTTTCATGTCTTTAAGGATGTGACACTGCGTGTGCGCTCAATGGCAGCGAGAAATTTAAGGTCTTAAAACAGTTATAAAATACCCAGAGTACATGGGAGATTTTTCTGACATTAGGGAAATGAGATGAGCAATTCGAAATATTGCAAAAATTTGTTTATGATGTCTATGGGAAAAAAGACTATAGTGTAAACCTTTTCAGATACAAACGGTACTCTTAAAGACAGGGAAAGCTTAAGGCGAATTCCATGCCGCCTTGCTTTGACTGTGTGTAACTCCATTCATAAAGTGCAGCCTATCAATCAAATATTTGGAGAAACAGTTTTGTTGTTTCACTGGTAATACCGACATTTATTGGAAACGGATAGGAGTTGGATGATGAGGATTCAACCGGCATCAGATAGAATAATCTAAAGCCAGCCCTTGATAAAAACCTAAATTTCGCCTTATGCAGCTCTATGACCTCAATTTTAAAACCTAACATGATACAAAAGCTACCGATTTGGTCAGGTTATTAAACTTTTCCAGTAGACACCTTAAGGATAACAAAAAACCATGTTTCGTTTTTTTTTTTTTGAATTGAGCCGAAACCTCAAAATTTGAGGGTCTAGCCCATTGGCTATTTGAATTATAAGTTAAAACATTAAATTGATACCTTTTTTACTTTACTACTACAGCAATTCTGTTTGCTGTTTTTGGTTTTTTTCAACTTTCATATTTTCGTTAAAGCAGCAAGTTATAAAAGAGAAAAAAGAAAGAAAAAAGGAAAAAGAAAGAAGGAAAAGTTGTTATTTTTTCAAATATACAAACAGCCAAATTTTGCCGATATAATTTAAATAGAAGGAGCGTTATACACCTTTTCATTTCTACAGCTTGCACTAATAATCGAAAACAAATATGGTATGCAATTAAAATCGGAATTTTAGCCTCAGAAATGGAAAATTTCTGAACTGTGCATAACTTCTACCTTTTTTCTATGCATTTATACACGTTTCCTGCTATAAAACTTAAAATCATAGATCAGAAACAATTTTCTTTTTTAAGATTCAGATGAAAATATCTCCTACTTTGTGACATGGAAACCACCCAAATTTAGAGCAAATTGGTTATTTTGCGAAATACTAAAACCCCTTAAAACATAAACATCTTTACATAATTACATGGCTACATCACGTAATAGCAGTTTGGTTTTTTCTTAAATTAACCAGTTTCATATAAATTTTAGTGCTTTCTGTTACAATAAAAAATTATTGTTGCATTTTTGAATTGTTTAGTTGTGTAAAATTTGTGACCATGTTTTTGAATATAATACCCTCAGCAAAAATACATCACAAAAACACATCTCGTTTATCCTTTGTGCTTCTTCAGGCAATTGTTGTTACCAATATATCGTTTTCTTAATGTTTCCATTGTTTCTAAAATGAACTTTTTCAAAGCTATAGTGTGACAGCTGAATATCCTACCATAAACCTTTTAATTGTTAGTGTAACTTTTACAAGTTTTCTTTCTCACATAAAGGAAGCAGAATGTTTGGCGGTGTTGAGTTTAAAACAATATCTATACAGTTATTTGCTGTTTTGTCATACAAATGATAACTGCCAGATTTTGAATTTCGAGAACAATTTGAGATATGTCAGTAGATGCTTTATTTAATATTAATAGATTTCCAACTTGTTTATGTTCATATGATCTCTATCCTAGCAAACAAAAAGACGTTATTTAGACATTTTAACGTCTTACAAAGACGTCTTAATAAGACAGCTAAATATGGTCTAAAATTTCCATCTAGAAGACATCTAAGAAATCTTTAAGACGCCTTATCTAAGAGATCTTACCCAATTCTAATTTAAGCCATCTTAAACAAGTCTTAAAAATGTCTTTTCACAGAAATCACAAAAATCGCAGTTTGAAGTTCGATATGAATAAGGATAAATTAACATATTGTTCTCTTTTCATAAAGTGTAAAAACAAAAATAATCCATCAAATAAATTAATTTTTTAACATAAAAGATTTCATGCAAATGCCTTTCACTCTTGAAGGTGCATTCATTAAATTTCGCTTAATCTGTTGTTTGATATCGATGTGCTTAGCTTTGGGGAACTCTTTTTTAAGACATCTATACATAAAAATGAAGTCATAAAACTAAGCTGAAATAAACAACTATCATTACCACAGAAAAATTAGTTATATTATAAAAACTTGTAACACAAACTTAAATATGCGTGTATATGTCCAAGAACAACAGTTGGGTTTGCACAACAATGGAAAGAAAGCCTTCTGAGAAGAGCAGGAAAATATATACTTTTCTCTCATGTATCATAGTCAATCGAAATAATTAATTTATAAATAAATTTATTTCGAAAAGCTGCGCATAAAATTTTCTTTGAAGATTTACTTTATTTTTATATACTATATTTATTTAATTAAAAAATTCCGTGTTGAACATTTTTTCAATTTTCATGCAGCTTGTTTCTGATAGACTGCAATTTTAAACAATTTCGTCAGCACAACATTCACTCAAATGTCTATTAATTTAATAAATAATATTTAATAACATATTAAATAATAATTGATATAATAAATAGGGTAATAAATAATAGTTATTCGAAATAAAATTTTTTTGAATCTGACCAAAAAATATTTAAAAATAAAAAATTTTGAATCGGGCCATAATCTCCGGGTTACCCCAAATATGCTGACCTTGCATAAATTCATCCTAGTAATCGAGACGAATCGTTTTCATGTGGGAAAAAAAAAATTCCATCTACTGACATGTGTTATAATTAGACACAGCTCACTTACTCGGATAAATTTTCTTCTTGTATGAACAGAGCTATTTTTATATTTTTCTATAGTTTAAGGTTAAAATACACTTAAATTTTCTGGGTAACAATCTGTTTAAAAAGGCTACAGAATTCTTTCTATTTTTCTTCTTCTTCTTCTTTACATGTAGGTTATGCGTTATAACTTCATGCTCCTCACTAACTCTCTCCATTTCTTCCTATCATTTCATAAACTTTCCAAATCTCCAATCATGGTGTTTATATTATTACAGTTTATGTCGACTTCATTTTTTTTAGAGGAGTTATCTGATGTAATTCAATCAAGTTCTATGGGCTTTCCTGGTGGGCGTTTACACAGTTTAAGATGTGCATTCAGTGCTCTTCTTGCAGGTGTTTATGCATAGAGGCGTAAAAGATGATCCATCTAGCTTTAAAATCTTCTTTTGACTGTCTCACGTCATGGTGTTTGGCTTGTTTTTACATATAGTTTATCATTACTCATTATTTTTGGCTATTTCATCTTTAAAATACGGCCAAGAAATTTTCTTTGAATATAGTCCATTTGATCGCTGATTTTTGCACTCCATAACTCACAGTTATAAAGGAAAATACTTCTTGCATATGCGTTGAAGACCCGTAGCATTTGAAGGTTATTTCTAATTTATTGTATGTAGCTGTTGTTAAAGCATACCTTCTTTTATTATCACTTTCTGTGTCAAGTAGATTTCCCAAAATCTTATACTTTTTCCTTTCTTCTGAGAGGCATTGTATTCTTTTGTTTTTGACTTTAAAAAAATTCGGTATTATCTTCTTTACCCGTTTAATTTTTGGATACCGACTGCGGATAATTGCTGAAGTTGATATCATCTGAGTATTTAGGGTCTATTTTAATGTCATGCAAATCTCTGTTGACCATCCAATCAAATTCTGACCACATTATTTTGTCATAGTCAACCCTATCGATTTTGCTAAGTAAAAGAAAACAGCTGAGAGGCAATCAACTTTATACGTTCCTACATTTGTGTTGATGTCTTTACTCATTTCTTGATCGTTTATAGATCTTCCTGGTTCGTATGCGGCTTGTACAGAAAGAATAGGTGTTTTAGGCAATGTTAGCGACGTTAGCAATCCTTTTATGTAGAACTTTCGGGCCATATTTTACCATCTTTGCAAATATTTATCTGATCCTGCAATCTTGTTATTTTTCATTCTGTTTACTATTTTGAGATCTCTTCTGCCGTGAAGGCAACTGGTTTTTATTCTTTGGGTTGAGTCTGTCCATTTTTAATAGATAAATCTATGAAAAAGATGTTATAATTTCACATTTTTCCTTGTTTTTGCTGAATTTTAAATTATATTCTTTTCTTTTCTTTGATCGACCCTCACTGCTTTGCAGTGTTTACTTACTTTGATCTTTTTGGTTCAAGATATTCTAGTTCTTCATTAAATTTTTTATCTGATATGATTTTTAGCTTACTTTTCATTACATTTTGAATGACGGTTTTTTTCTTTTTCCACTTCTTTCTTAGGGTTTTGGATGTACAGGATTCTATATATTTTTTTTATTTTCTTGATCTTGATCTTCTAAATGTTTTACATTGTCTCTCCTAAATCCGATAGTTTCTTTTGTTGATTTTGATATCTGCTATATCTTTCCATTGTTAGTCTGGGTTTGGTTCTTGATTATTGGTTAACTGAAGCTCTTGAAATTTTTCCAATACTGAATTCTGATATCACAAACAGTTTTGTTGATTGTAGAAATTATCGCAATTGATTGATATCTTCATTGCTTTCTTTTTGAGTGATTTCGACCATTCTAGTTTCATTTGCATTTTGACAAGTTTTTAATCGGTTTGGGATTCAAAACCACCATGCAACCTTGAGTCTGTGATAAGGCATTTTTCTCCTCAAAGATAACATATGTTGCTATGTTGTCCGATCGACAGATAAATCTAAATTATAATAGTCTCTTATTCCACATACTTTTTCCAGTTATTTCATTTTCATATATTTTTGGCGTAACTTATCTTTTTATAAAAATTTAACCAAACAAAGGAAGGTGTATGAATCACATGACTTTTTAAATCATTCATCAATTTTACCTTATGTTAGTTCTTAGTCGGCGCTCGTGCTTTCTTTATTTTGAAACATACAATCATTATGTTGGGAATGAAGTTGGGACCATTTTTAGTTCCCAGTTATAACTGCTTGTTGATGGTTGGAAGAAAACAACAACTTCACTGGGTTTTCTTTTGCAATCATGGCCATATTATATGAATCTTTTATCAAATTTTAGCATAAGTTCACATTTGATACATGTTTTAAAAGTGATTTTCTTGACCAATATCGCAAAAATGATAACAAACTTGTCACTTTCATTCCTTAGTTCTAGCAGAGAAATTTTTTTAAATTATATTTATTTATTTACTTTTTTTTTTTTTTTTTTGATTTTTAAGTTCTAAGTCTCTAAGTCTATTACCTAAAGATAAACCTAAGGTTGAATATATCAACGGCGGTGTATCCATATTTTTTAAATGCTTGTGGTTTTTTTTCAATTAATAAGGTGTCCAGATGGCATATAAGCGTCATAAAATTTTGACCATGATTGTCTGAAAAATCAGGTTTTGCCTAAATTGAACAGAACTAAGGGTTTCTGTTAAAATTTGCAATAAACGTTTTGAAGAAAGCTTTTAAATTTATCATTTTGTCAAAAAAAAAAGGCGGAAAATCCCGCTTTTTCTGTAATTGTCAATACTTTAGAGTCCATGGCTTTCCAAGATTTTTAAAATCAAGTCTTTGATACATATTTGATCAAAAAAGCTGATTTTTATTTGATAAAAAGTAAGAAACACGATAATTATAACTATTATTAATACTATACTGCTCTCTTTTGTGATGTTCTATTTTTGATCTTTATGCTCATAACTCGTGGATAAACCACTTCTTTTATCATTTCAAAACATGTTAGCACTTATTAAACGAGTGCAGAATCCAAAAAACACTTGATTTGACATTAGCACAAATTAAGCGCACCCCTCCCACACCCCCACCCCACCAGTTTGAAATACATACACCCTCTAACTGTTTTTTCTGTAATCTATTACTCTCTAATAATCGCCATAGTGATATAAATGTGATGCAAAATAAAAAATAATGGTGAAAACGCAAGTAAATATTAAAAACGTTTTATTGCTTTTTAAGTACTCATCTGTTTCAACTGGAACCATAAAGAAACCTTTTTCGCAGAAATGCTTTAAAATTGCATAATTAATTGTTCTTGCTAAAGGCTGCAAAAAAACCTATTGTTCAAGACGGTTATAAGACGTATTAAAGTAGATTAAAACGGAGAGTAAAAAAAAAATAATAAAAATAATAGGTATTAAAGTGGTTTAAAATTGAAAGTAAGTGAGTGAGTAAATAAAAGTTTTATTTTATTCGTCTTCAGTTTGCATTTTTAAAATGTCTTGAATGCGTCGTATAATAAACATTTAAGACATAAGACATTTACAATACGTCTTAAAGATTTCTTAACAAGACAAGACCATATAAGACGGTCTTGTGCTTGCTGAGATCCTAATTGCTTACAAGAGTATAAAGACGGAAATGTACAAATATAGCGCTTGTTGATTTTATATGAAATTTCAGAAAATGATTTTTCAAAACTGGAAAAATGATGCAATCACTCGTATATGTACAAAGGTTGCGAAGATGCAGAGTTACTGGGAGCTTTTGAGTAAATTTTTAAAACTTAAAAAAAAAATAAATAAATAAAATCGCTTTAAACGATTTCTTTTTAAAATTCTTGAGCACTTTTCGGATTATCAGATGCATTATCGAACTGCGATGAAGCGTTATCCACGTAACTTGAGTTGAAATATATGATATAAATTCGGATGAAAGTGTAAACTATTTAATATCTCTTTATTAATTAGCTCCATTTCGGATTTATAATAATCCTATAGATATGATGGAGGGTTTGAAATCCATCCCCATCACCCTTTCTTTAATTAAAAAAGGTTAAATATAGAAAAAATATAGCTCCGCAATGACCTCCAAACTTTTTCAGTGAGTTTTATTTGGTTTTAAAATGTTTTAAGAATTCAAATATTTTTGTTTCCTAGAAAGATCGTTAGCGGAGGAAGTCTCAATTGAAAAAAAAAATCCAAAAAATCTTACTGTTCGTATCAAAATCATTTCGTGTTAGCTCAAATATTTTTCTGAAAGTTAATATAGATTACCTCTTTAATGAGGTGTCAACCATTTTTGAGTGACAATCTACTTGAATTTCACGGCGTTCCAAAATTCATCGTTTTAAAACTTTTTTTAAAGATGTCGTGTTGCTGATAAAAGTAAAATGATTTGTATTTAAACCTAGCACTTACTGCCTTTATATAATTTACTACTAAATAATTTTAATAAAAATCTTTAACTTTTTTTGTGGCGCAGTTCCTTAAAACTTATGAAAATTTCCATTTTTTACCCGATTTTAAGGGTTTAATTTGCTGGCTTAGCTTATGGAATTTCCCATGAGCAAATAATTTAATAAAAGTGGCAGTGCAAAACATATTATTTTCAGAATATAATGTTTGAACAGGCAGATAAAAATATTCCGCATTATTTAAAATTTACGAGTGGGTGATAGTTAAGATACTTTGCACCCATCACATTCCTCTTGTGTTTCATGATGAATTAATATTATATATTCTTTTTTTCAGCATTCAGAAAACAAGCGTCTGTTCAAAATGGTAAATCTGACTTATGTAATCAGGCAAAAAAACACCTGTACAACAAAAATACTGCAGATGAGCGCTTGCAAAATCATAAGAAAAAGATAATCTATTTGTACAAATTACACGGAAGAAATAATTCTCCCAGTGACGCATTATATGAAAAAAGTCACATAACGAAAAAATACGTCACCGGTCATCACATAATATCAATTAAAAAAAGAAAAAAATCAAACAGTAAATCTAGCGTTTACAACCAAAGTGATATTTTAACAACATTCCAGAAATTAAATAACTCTCAAATTCCATCTATGAAATCCTCTCCCGAAGACAGTACCAACAACACTCTTCATGGAGCAAGCAGACATATATTTATCAGGAAGAAGAATCAAAAATGGCATTCTTCCGAACAAGGAAAATTGCGAAATAGTAAAATAAATGTGGCTAAAAATACTTCAGATAGAAAATTGCGAAATGTTAACAGATTTAGACACTCAAAAATTATGTCTTATAAAAATATTGGAGTCGAAGGATACCCATTTGAGGATCATCAATCGTTTCGCGGTTATTTTGATGGCTATAAAGGTGATGATTACCATAGTTTTTCTGAGTCTAGAAAATTTATTAACAGCCCTTTTGAGGAGATTCTACATGGGCGCGCATATTCTCCTTATGACACTAGGAAAAAATTAGGTTTTCATAGCAAAATTCATCAGGGAGTGAGTTTACCAATACCATTTCCAGAGTGGTCTGCTGAGCTAAAATATCAAAGTAAAAATAATGAAAACAGCCAACCCAACATACTGAGTGATGCAGGAATTGATCCAATTGGCGTATACGACAATTATCGTGATTTAAATATTCGAGGTCCTAATGTAATGATGCCACTTGGCTCATCAAGGGAACCACCATCACCTCCACTCGAAGAAAACATTATACCAATTGGTTCAATGGAACATTCTTTTCAACGCGATAAATCAAGGGAAATCATGCGGTCCGGAAGATATAACGATTTTATGCCTTTATCTTCATCAATAGAACTAGAAAAATCACCAAAAGACCAAACTGAGAATGGCGACAAATCGCCTCTACCACTCCCATTTTTGGTGGACAAGGATAAAGAATCACAAGGTATATTTGTTCCAGAAACCCCTTCTGATACATCTAGCACGCATTTTAGCTCAGAAGATACAGGGTTGGTTAGCATCCCAGTTTTTCCAAAAAAAAATGACTTTAAAGCGTTAGCTCAAAAAATGCCAATGGTGAGGTTACCAAAAAATATATATCCAGGGAGGGCGACTTCTTTTAAATCGATACCACTTCACTTAAATTTTGACATGCCATTACCGAAACTAACGTCAAGCTCTGATGAAAAGGCGATATTTAATGAAATTATGCGACAAGATATATCTTTTGCGGAAAAAACAAAAAAAGAACTCGAGAATAACATTTTTAATCAAATAATGCAGCAAGATCAATCCGCGGAACAGTCAATACAAAAGCAGCAACTACCAGTGTATCTTTTAAATAGTCATGACAAACCATTGACGAATTGTGACGGACTTCATAAATGTAAAGAAGAAAAAGCAAGAAAAGAAGCACAAAATAATGGCTATTCACTTGCGATGCCACCAATGCAGCTACCTCCTTCACCTGCAGATAGAATCATCAATCAAATAATGCAGCAAGGAGGACAATTCCCTGACAAAAACGTATACAACTTTAACGAAATTAATGAAAATGAAGATGTAACAGTTGGCTCTATGACCCCGGATACTTCTTCTATTGTTAATCATAGCTCCGAAGATCTAAATGATGCTAATGATAAATTAACCGAGTATACAACATCCTCATTGTCACTACTTCCATCAACAGCTGAAACACTACCATTGAAAATACCAAAAACTTCGCCTGCACGGTCACAGACAACACCATTTAAAGCCTCTCCAACCAAAGAAATTACCTTATCAGTCACACCATCATACACCATTCCTGAAAGCCAAACACCTGCTGAAAATTCTTATGATATGGAAAATATTTTTCCTCCAGAATCCGAAAATAATATAAAAGAAACTGACAACTATGACATTCATTACGATGATCTAGTCTACACAACTAGAAAAAGAAACTCGCTAAAGCATCATGCAGTGAATGTAAAGAAAAAGAAGAAGAAAAACACAACTCTAAATCATCACTCTTCTGTTATTCCTAGAATCACAAATTTCAACAATGTTAGAAAAGTTGTCGGATCTTTAAAACTTCATCATAATATATCTAAAAAAAGAAACAGAGAATTCAAACAAAAATTAAAGAATGGAGAAACTAAAATGAATAAATCTATTGGGCAGATAAAAGTGCATTTTCAAAATGGGGGAATAAAACTTAATAAATTTCCGGCACATATAAAGAATGATTTAAAAAAGGAGGAAGTTCAACCAATTCTTTTTTCTAAAGGAGAAAATATTGACCCACAGAGTGATGTTATATCAAATCCATATAGCGGTCAAGAAAAATTAATCCAAAAAATATCTGTAGTTGTTAACAATGACCTGAATTTTACCCAAAATGAAAATAATAGTTTTGATAATGATACAACCTACAGCATAAGAGGCGTAAACAAGACGTTGGCTGTTCAAGGAAATCTTGCACATGCAGCAGGAAAACCAAAGAAGTCAGACTGTGTTCAACCAGAGGATGAATGCAGTATAAGTGATAGCTTGTACGATAAGCCAGAAAAAATAATACATTTTAATAATCAGAGTGAAGCAAATACAGTTTACGATCACCTTGTTAGTAATTTAAGCCATGCTAATGGAGATATGAACTTGAATAACACTCAAAATGATATAGATAACAACTTTGCCATTATAAATCATTCTAATGAAACCCGAAACTACACAACAACTGATGAACAATTAAATTCTACCAAGCAAATTTTTCAACAGATTGATTCAGATATGAATGTCTATAAGGAGGATTTATATCTAGAAAGGCCAAATAATGGTACTCTTTTAACTGATAAACTTTCAGCACAGAGTAACACTAATAAAGTTTATTTTAAAATTCCCTCGCCTCAAATTCAACCAAATACCAAGAGTGATAAAGGATTGTTTGAGACTCAATTTAGGATAAATGATACAAATTTTAATTTCTTAATGCCGACTCAAAATGAAGACCAAACAACCGTCAAAGAACCATATCTAATGCTAATAAAAAATAATACAGATAATCCACCCAGAATATTCAATGACTATTTAAACAAAACAGCCCGCCAACGTGGCAGTTATGATAAGATTGTACAGCATAATTCAAACATAGATATGTGTAATGAAACAAAAATGAAAAACGAAAGTTCGTCTGATCAGAACAGAATTAATCATGATATTACATGTGGTATGTCAAATGATCAGGTTACAAACATTGTTCAAAATATCAGCAATCTATTTTATAAAACATTGAAAAACGTGACAACAAACTGGTTGAAATTTACAAATGAGGTAAATGTCTTGAGACACATTTCTAATGATGCTGGTGTTGGTGACGATCACTATTCTGTGACAAAAGAAGTATCTGATGGTAATAACGTAGCCATGCCAACTGCCAGCAATATATATGATACAAATAAAGGAAAGTTTTACGAATTAAATCCAAGAAAACAAAACAATCTCGTACGAAAAAATAATAACCACAAAATAACTTCTAATAAAAAGAATACCCCCTATGGAAGCGATGTATCAGGGTTTAAACATACATCTACGAAAATCGATAAGTTAACCGAAATCGAGAATTTAACAGAAAGTTTTGAAAATCTGCACAAACAAGCGAATGAAGAGTTGAATGGAAATTATAAAATGGAATCTAAACAACTTAGCGAATCGAACAAACCTTACAAGAAGAAAAAACACATTTTATACAGGAGAGTCGATCAAATGAATAACACTGATAAACAAAGCTTAAGCAAAATCCAGTTATATCAAAAATACTTTTCAACCAGTTTGAACCCTGTTGCTCAGATCCCACTAAAACTAAAAGAACCGTTTATCAAAAAATTGCATTTTTCAGTTCTTAATCCAACGCAAAGCATCATTCCTAAGAAATTGTCTGATGTAAAAGACTTAAATCAGCGATTATATCTCAGCAAATCTGAAAAACTGTCAACTGGAAACATGATCCCTAACATTCAACCATTTAATAAACAATCTCCTTCCCATAACAATATAACCGCAAAATTTAATGTTAATCCAATCTATCATGACCAATCTTTCACTGAGCCAAAATACACAGAATATTCACTTGAGGAAATGTTTGATGATGATGTTATTCATACCAAGAATATAAGTATGTTTAAAAAAGCTAAACAAGAAAACAATTATAAAAATCAAAGTTCTACAAATGAAGTTTTAGCTACGCAGCATAAATTAGGGAATCTTATAAACGACAGCGCAAAAGTTATTGACAAGCCAATCAAATCCAATAACAATTTTAGTAGCTCTTTGATAATCCCAACCTTAGAGAGAAAAAATTTAACTAAAGGAGTCACAAGCAATTACCACACAGCTGTCATTGGTACATCTAAACCATATAAAAATCAAACACTTCTTAAATATGCAGATAAAACCGAAAAAAAGGATAATGAAAAATCGATCGCAAATATCGAGTTAATAAACCAGTTAATTAAACCAACCATTAGTCCACTTTTGAAAAATACCAAAATAATGAATAATTCAATACCTCAAATATCTCAAGGAAATTTTATAAAGAATAACAGCTATTTTGAATCTAAAATTAAAAGCATAGTCATGAAAAAACTAGGACTTAATAATGATCTAAAAAAATTTAATTTTGCTAAAATATTGCATTATATCAATAAAGCAAGTTATGTATCTCCTAAAACAAAAGATAAAAAATTGTCTGGTTTTTCCCTAAACACCCGATTACAAAATGCTAAGTTGAGCAAACAATATACGAATCAAGCTCTACATCACCACAACACAGGTCATGTCGAAACATCTACAAATCCAACGCTAGCTAACTTCAAAAAAGCTGTCTACTTGAAACCAAATGAATATAATGCAACGATATTACAAAATATGTCCGATAATTTGATAACAGAATTACCAAAAAAGCCTATGCCAGAAACAATTAATACCAATTCAAATAATCCATCTGCTATTTCCGTTGAGAAATTAAAAAATAACATATTGAAACCAGGGCAAAAGGATTCTTTTAAGATGGAATCATATGTGGTCGAGAACGATTCAAATCATCAAACTAGTGAAACTGCAGAAATTGAATCATATAATGACGAGGATGTAGTGCAAGAATCTTTCGCTAATGAAGAAATAAGAAATATGACAAATAATAAGTCAAACTATGGCTCTGTTTACTTAACAAAGATGAATCGCCAAAATCACAGTAACTTTGAAATTTTTAATTTAGCCAAAAAACAAAAAAATCCAGGGGAAGAAAATTCTAAGCTATTAAATGTAAATCATTTGTTTCATAAAGGAAACATAAACGACGAATTCAATGACGATTTGAAAATCGAACTAAAGAGAAAAAGAGATTTGAATGATCAAAAACTAAGAAAAATAAATCACTCAAAGGTGCACAAAACTCTTTCAAATCACGATCTACTTTATAAATCGAATAGTAAATTTTTTAGAGGTGATTTAATCGATAATCAATTAAGACGTAGTCCAAAAGTTTCTAAAAATGACTTCTTGTATAGTATATTGAATCATTCATCTTTAAAAAATTCGTCAATTCAGGCAACTGTGACTGGAGTTGCAAGAAATTTTATCCCGGAAGCAAACGTTAAAAAGTTTAATAACGCCAACTCGAGACTTAAATCAGTCACTGAAAATTATGCAACTAAAGATAGAATAATTTCAAGCTCTTCTCAAAAACAGAAGAAAAGGAAAGGCGAAAGTAATTTACACAAGCATCGATACCATAAATATGGGTTTATTAGTACAGATAATAAATCAAACCCGGATATAAATTTTAAAAATGTAAAAAATCTAACAAAAACACTGCGAAGTAAGCTTAAAATAAAATCCGCGTCAGCGAAGCATAAATTCTTAAAGCACAAATATCACAATTATGGACTAGTGGAGCCTAGCCTATATGGGAATTTTACGACTTCTTTTCCAAATTCTGCAGGAAGAAGCCATTTTATACAGTTGTCCACACCTAACTTACATGACCAACCAAAGCAAATATTTAACCCTTATAACCCGTTTTTCAATAAAAAGCCACAAACTGACGTTAACATTTTATATAAAACAGCACATTCCGGAAACTTGCGTATAAAAGAAAATCTGCAATTGAATCCGAAGCACAAATTAGAGCCCAGTCAAACGTACGTACCAAGAACCCAGCCTTTAAAAGAAAAACTGGAGCATAAACCAAATACTAGTGTTCTGTCATTAAAAGCGAACACTTCCTATCATTTTGAACATAAACAAAAAAATTTGTTCACAGCTCTACTATCAAAGCACAAACAAGGCTATATTGCTGTATCTAAACCGTTATACCAAGCCCTAAAAATCAAACATACTAATATGACAAAAGAAAATACAAAAATCTCTAATTTCAAAAGGTTGTCAAAGCAAGTTTCCGATCCTATTTCATTTCTTAAATACAATAAAAAGCTCGTTTCTAAATTGTTGACGCCAACAGGTTCAATTAACAGACTCAATCATAGTTCAAGAATTTCAAATAGCACTTTCCAAAACAAAGGCTCTTATTTGGATTATATAAATACTCTTTCAATGAAAATTGGCAACCTGGAGCAGCTCATGAATATCAATTCAGGTGTCAACCAGTGGAAACCACCTGTAAAGCTGATTGGAGATATCACAACTCACTTCTCTCCGAATAGAAATAAGCAGCACAATGTAAAACAGTTATCAAACGAAGTAGAATCTGGTTTTTATGCTTACACTAATAATCCAAATAAATCATTTCATTTGGTACATAATCAAATCATAACGTCAAATCTAAATACGACAGGAAACGATCAAATCAAATCATTCTCCGATCAGATGTCGTCAAATTATTTTATTGCTAACAATACATCTGATACAAAAAGACTTTCCAATCAAACAAGTAGTCTAGATACAAAAAAAATCTCTTTTGCTGTAAAAGATATAAAAGATTCTATACAAAACGCGACAAATTCTTCAATTGACTTTCCAAGTAAAAATATAACAAAATATTATTATCAACCTTTAAATGTAAACATCAAAAATACAATAACCAGTGCGAACAGCACTAAATCAAAAACTAACGCAGAGAAATTAAGCGAAAAAATCAAAAAAGTTTCTCATAAAAAATTGCGTACTTACAATACAAAACAAAGATTGAAAAAACGTTTGGAAGATATTACATTCGCACATAAATTGGCAGTCCAAAATAAGTTAAAACAACAGATGCACCAGATGTTATTGCACAGAAATCCACAAAGGTTAGAACCTACGAAAGTATCTGATTCAACCAGCATACCAAACTTTATAAACACATCCAACTCAAATGATATATCAAGCACTCCTGTTATAAACATATTTTTAGCACCTGCTGATAACACTGAAGCTAATTCTGTAAAAACAACCATGAATACCTTAAATACCGTATCAAAAGTACAAGAAGAAAAATATGTTGAGGAAATGTTTGAACAAGATGCCGCGTTGAAACGAACAAAGTATATCCCTCCGGTAACCCAAATAAACGATTTGGAAAACCTGTTGAAAGAATACGGATATAACAATGAAATACCTTCTAAGCAGGCAATTCAAACGCCACAAGTGAAATTTTCGGATAATTCTAGAATGGTAGGTGGTAATGCAGAAGAGGGCTGGGACGATGATGTGGCCTATGAACAGTTATAAAATAATGTGTTGAAAATTTGAAAATGACAAATGATGATTATAATGATGATGATGATGATGATGATGATGATGATGATGATGATGATGATGATGATGATGATGATGATGATGATGAT